>JBAIZL010000004.1:267373763-267378763 GCA_036971475.1 Prosapia bicincta | reverse complement strand
AAATATTTGGAGCGGATTAAGAGAACCGTTCGGTAGTTTCCTGAATAATATCGGGGTTAAATTTAGGCCCCGGTTTAAAATAGGCAACTCTCTTTTATAATATTTTTTTAAATCCTGTGCTGAATACGCAAATTATGAAATGGAAACCCACTATACTAATTGGTTTAGTAATTATAAGCCAGATTTATTAACCCAGAAAAACGATATCGTTTTTAGCTTGTTATTTCTTTCGAAAAATAAATTTAGGTGTATATTAACAAACATTAACGGGTAAGATTGAACAATAAAAAAACTAAATCGTCTTACAAATCATAATATATTATTTTATGAAAACCTACTTTGTAAATTCACAAAAGAATCTGTTTCTTGCTTGTTTTGGCGTGTTGTAAATTACTCTTCCTAAGTATTCTCCAGTAGCTATGTTAATTATAAAAGATGTACATTTCTGTTTATGTAATTCTAGCTCCAAGGCAGAAGAAGAAACAGCACAATCTAGCTCATAAAATATTCTCTAAGAATATACATTATATCCATACCTAATCCTACATAGGGGCGTTAATAAAGCCGGTTGTATGGGTACGGGCTAGAAATGTATAAAATCTATCAATTATATTAGACATTTTAAAAACGTTGTGAAAGACGAATCTAAAATTATAGGTTATATTACTATCTAAGGCATAATATCTAAATTTTAATATTAATATCAATATATCGTAGAATTTACTATTATTTGTTTAAAAATATTATATAATTTCATAAAAGTACGATTTTAATCAATCAATCTAAATTTATGTGTGTGATTTTCCACTTGAGTGGTATCGGTCGAGAGTTCTACGTCTGTTATGGCAAGCATTCATTATTGTATTCAGCCACGCATAACATTACCTAAGCCCAAATATCTTGTACGTTAAAATGTGCTGACATTAAAGGCGGGAGCCAAATCACGTGACCTTTACTTGTTAATAATTCATTCACGCTATATTTTTCTGTAGACGTATAAGCTATAAAAGTACAGTTTTCTTTTAAAAACCGTCTCCCGATGAAATATTTTACTAGTAATTTTTAAACGCCTATTTACTATACCATGTTATCGTTTACAGCAGGAAAACGATTCTCAGTAGGGTTAACAACTTGAGAGCAACGAGAAGTATGTTAAAATGAGTCTCCTGGTCGAAATAAGTCTGCTAGGACGTCGCAAAACAATGAAATCGTTAGACAAGCATTCGATTCGAAGCCCAAGTCAGTCGGTAAGAAAACATGCCCGTGAATTAGGTTTAAATCGTGAATCACTGCGAACAATTTTCATACAAGAGTTAATATCTCATTCATACAAGATGTACCTCAGAGGTTAAAAAAATGAGATTATAAAAAAAACTAGAGGATTTTGCTGTTCTTATGCAAGTGTTGCTTGAATATCAGAAAACACAATAATCATCGGTGATGAGGCTCATTTTCATTAAAATGGTTTTGTTTACTAAACAAACAGAACAACGATATTCACTGCACACACTTCTCGAGATGCAATGGCCGTGGTGCGTCGAATGTTTCAAGGGAGATTCATTTCGTGTTTCGGTGATATCCCGATGCCTCAAAGGTAGCCAGATTTGAGCTGTTGTGATTTATTTTATTTGGGGCGTAAATGTCAAGCGTAGATAAATGTTTTAATGTAATATGAGCTATAATTAACAACATAATAAATGAGTAATGTTAATTTAAGAAACGTCCCGTTTTTTCGGTCATCCTATAGATGGTGCCTCAAGAAAATAGTTTGATACTGTTATTTACTATCAAAGATTCTTTAAAATTTTTAATTCAGATGTTTATCGTCAAAGAGAAAACTATCTTAATTTATTCGAAATACAAACAACGAAAGACCGTTTGAAAAGTAATTTAAAAAAATCCAGTGTGAGGTTCTCGTATAACATAAATATTTTATTCCTAACTGATGCCATTAATCTGTGATCGAATCGACTTATATTTTGCTTTAAGCTCTGACTCGTGCAAACACGCGATTGACTTGGGATAACATTTTGAAAGAACCACACCACTTCTGTCCGTTATTATTTTGTTTAAAAAAAATTTTCTGACGAAACTCAATATTTTAAAATCATTTTGATATCCAAGATAATCACTACCATATATAAATAAGAAATTTAAAAATAAATCTTTATTTTACTACAATTTTAAGTTTTACAAAATAGGGGAGCTTTCTGACACTTGAAAAAACTTTTCACGCTTATAAACATTTTCCTCAGGGTTTTGAAAATTTCTTGTCGTTTGACTTTCAGTAGTTACGTTAGTGATATTATCAAGGTTATTAGTTGAACACCAACTATTTAGAATAATTGTCTGTGTTTAGAACATTATTAAATAATACTCGATAGAGACTAACCGCAAATGATTTTTTTTCTAAGGTTAGAAAAGTGGTTAGAAATCTTTTTAATAATATTTATTATTGTACGTTGATCTAAATTTTACACTTGACATTGCTTAGTTATTTCTCTTTGAAAATAATCTACAAAAAAATCATTCGTTTAAAATAACAAGACACGAAGTCTTTTTTGTTTAGTATTTTTACATGCTACTGATATTTCTTTACTTTTTCTACCCAACAAATAACAAAATATTTTTTCTACTCTTTACAAAATAAAAATAAATTACATCCACTATTTAATACATTTCAGTATATAAAACATTAATAACATCTGTAAAATTATAATATGTGAAATTCTTTACATAGAAAAAATTGTAAACACATTTTAGCAAAATAAAATCAACTATCAAAGAGAGATAAATATAATTTCAAATATATATATATATATATATATATATATATATATATATATATATATATATATATACAGATACAGATACAAGATACTGAATTATTAAATATCTACATCACATATATAGGATAAACCCTTATCTACATTTCTACGGCCAAGTGATTATTTTCAGATGCGGTGACTATAGTGAATTGACAAGACTCGGGAAAATAAGTCAATAATGATCCCTCTATAAAGGACGAATTAAGCCTCATCCAACTATATTAATATGTTTGTTATGAATTATTTATAATTTTATATTTTCGTATACACTACAAATGATAGTAAATATACTACTATTTTATAGCACAGCGAACCTGGTTGAGAGAATCAATTTAAAATAAGGGGTTTGGAATTTTAAAACATTGTAATATCTAGGCTGTAAGTAGGTTACTGTTTCGTACATACTACTACATCTGTTACGTACTTTTCTTTAAATTAGGTATAATTTAAAACCATTGTAAATGCTTCAGAGAGGGACTCCTTATCGGCCAACCCTTGTCCCTTGCAAGGTTCGGTACGACACAGTTCTATTCAAGACGTCGATCACACGACATCCTTCCCGTCACTCTCGAAGTGACTTAGTTTCGTCCTAAGCCAGATTCGGTCTAAGACGCATTTTTCTCCCTTTCCGTACAGATATAACGTAGTTTTATTACGCTTCTCTCCCGTTACGATACGTGACGCAGTTTTATTTCGTTTCTCCCGTCGTGTGACGAAGACATTTATTAGCCTGTAACAGTGACTATTTTGAATTATATACTCTTTTCTTATTGTTAGTTAGGTAAGGGATAAGTGCGTGAAAGGGTGCACCCGAACAACTGTCCGTCATCCGACAGGAAGAACAAGTGGTGGGACTTCGCCCAGTAAGGTATGTGCGATATCTGTTTACTCTTTTATTTATTTTGTCTCTAATGGTCCTCCGGAAAACTATATAAACTGAAATTACTGTACAACATCTTACAGATACGTAATTTGATCTAACCAACCATTTACGTAACCTTTTTTGGTCCGACGGGCCAGATGTGCCGTTACATGGCAGAAAATATTTAACAACGTCTTCGTGCCCGTTTTAAAAAAACATTTTAAACAAACACCTGTTTCAAACCGTATAACGATTGTTTAGAATATTTACCAATAATTACCAAAATGTAACAATCGGTATTCTATAAAACACGCCTCAACCTTTAGCATGAATACAATTGCTGTAATTGAGTAACATAAATAATGTACCCAGTTGTGCGCGGTAAGTAATGCGCAGTGATAATGCTGCTGCAAAATCCTTCGTCCGTTCCATTATGTTCTGACGCAAGTTGCTGACATTTTTCTAGCACTTACTTCCTCTAGCCATAATGGCAGCATTGTATGGAGTACGTCATTATAGAGCGGAAAAGCTTAGCGATACGGAGAAATGAAAAACACGAATATTTGAATCATAATTATTTAAGATATGTACACATATAATGGTAAATGATTTGAGTCAAACAAATAAATAGAAATTATAAAAACCTCATTAGCAACTTAAATATTAATGTTTTTTAAGGCTTATTGACCGACTCTGTGATAGGTTTCTTTCTAAAAACAAACAACTTTCTTGAAATTTCGAATTATTTACATTAAAGAAATCTTCAAAAATAGGAAAAATAAACCGACTGTTAAATAAGCATGAATAAGGGATATTTCGGTATATACGGGAACGCAACTTGGAAATGGTGTTCATTTTTATAATGTTTAATTAGGGTGTCTTGCGGTTTACACAGTTATATACAGAACGTAAAAAAACCCTACGGATAGGGTGTGTAATCGACAAAATGCTTGAGATTTCATTTAATGTTGAGATTTCTACTAATGATGAAATTCAAGCCTGTGAAATCCGTTATATATATATATATATATATATATATATATATATATATATATATATATAAAACTAAGTCAAAATACAAATACAAGAATTAAATTTGAATTTACAATTCAAAGCTTTTCGTTGGCTAGGACAACGTTTATATAGGACAAATATATTCAGTGTTTGTAATGTTAGGGCAGCAAAATACAAAAAACATTTTAACAACATTGTAATTGATTTGGCATAGCTATTTATTTGATCTAATTTGCACATATGTTAATTTTAATTGTTTAATATTCCTGATGATGTTTGTACTGTTAGCCAACGAA
>JBAIZL010000004.1:267321263-267368763 GCA_036971475.1 Prosapia bicincta | reverse complement strand
TACGTAAATTCGAACGGGAGAATGACGTCACGTGTACGTAGGGGTGTTCATGTGATACACCTGTTCTATTTCGGAGTATTAAGGACGTGTCTACCCTTTACAGCCTCTTGTAGGGAAATAAGATGAGGTAGAACTAGATTAGGCTTAGGTAAGGCTATGTGAAAAACAAAATAATACTATGATAGGGGATAGGGCAATATTATATTCGGGGTAGCCTACGTACGAAGAACGGAGGCCTACCTGATGGAACACGTAACTGAGAGTAGATTAATAAACACCGAGGATTAATTGTTGTTGATAGTTAACTGTTGTTTGAAGAATTTCTTATTTGTAAAATGATAACTATTAAGACCGATTTCTACTGGTTAGAATGTTTTGACTGATTAGATGGACCAATTTCAGAATAATTAGATAGTGTCATACTTTTTAAATATATTTTAACAGGACTATTGACCATGTGAAATGTATACATAAGAATATTTGTAGTAACCTATACTAGTTAATATAGTTGTGTATTGCTGTATTAAATTATTTTTAACTAAAGCTTAGATTTCTGAGTTTATTCTCGTATAGCGATGGATCATGGAATGTCCATTTATTCAAATTACAACATTTGGTCGTTAGCAGACATGAAGTCTCATTGGAAAAATGCAGATGTTTTATATTCAGGTAACGTCAGAATTATATATTTTTTGCCATTAGGAGAATACGGAAAGCTAATGCATTTTAAAAGCTAAGTATTTATGGAGCTTTACATTACAGGTTGTAAAAATGTCCATACGGGTTAACCTATATAACTTTTTTTACTTACTATTTGATAATTATCTTGTATCGCATATATTGTTATAAGTGTAGAGTGTTATTTACAATAACTACCTATATTTCTAAAGTAGACTTATTTGTTGTTGAACGTCTTTAAGAAATTAATATATTTAATGTGAATTTGAACTAATGTTCAGAAATATTAATGAAGTGTAGTTTTACAGCAGATATTAAAGTTTAATTTAATATAACAGAATAGTGTCGTATTTAAATATAATTAGGGCATCTAGCAAAAACAAGCGTCGTTAATTTTATAAAGTTACATTTTCATATAACCGCATTACCATAATTACTATGCGGTTATTGCTAGAATAATTAAATTATCCCCATAATGTAGTTAGACGTTTTATACGACAAAAACTTCGATATTAGGAAAAAACATTACATTTATGAAAATACTTGGTTCACATAAAAGTAATATTTAACCTCGGAACGTAGTTTGAAATGTACTTCACATTATCTACAGTTATATATATATATATATATATATATATATATATATATATATATATATATATATGAATATATATTGTAAAGGTAATAATAAAATTGGTTATTTTAAAATATTTATTGTAAATGTTTTTCAAGCATATGCTTTTGTTGATATAATACTTTTTATTCTGTACTTATATGTTTTATTTTTAATTAATTGTATAATTTAACACAAACAAAATGCAATGGTTAGGCAATAAATATATGGAGTCCAGAACTATTGTAAACTATCAAGAACTAATACAAAGATTCAATAACCTCTGATTACCCTCTAATTTCAGATCTCTATTTTGGGTTCAAGGCATTCCCAAAAACACAAAAATTTACATTAACATAAAAATAACAAATAATATTTGAGAACGAAATAAAATTTATTCTGTACTTATATGTTTTATTTTTAGTTGTATAATTTAACACAAACACAATGCAATGGTTAGGCGGTAAATATATGGAGTCAAGAACTATTGTAAACTATCAATAACTATTACAAAGATTCAATAACTTCTGACTACCCTCTAATTTTAGATTTGTATTTTGAACTCAAGGCATTCCAAAAAACAAAAAACAAAATAATTAACATAAAAATAATAATTAATAACTTCAGAACGGAAAACGTTCATAAAATATCACCTGAAATTAAAAAAATGTTTTAAACAAGCTTTAAAACAGTTATAAAATATTAAATTTATAAACTATCAAACGTTTTTATTTAATTAAATTCTAAGGCACATTTAGATTACAAGGCAATCATCTTCAGAGGGATTCGTTACAATTATACAAAGAATCGTTTAGGTAATAATGTAACATATTTGTATGAAGACCACTGCTATGCAATCGAAACATACATTGGCTTTAACAGAACAAAAAAAAAATATTTTTGCTTAGGAGCTTTACTTTATTGAAAAACATTACATAGTGCCTTTACGTTGGTACTACCATAGTACGATGTTCCCTATTTCGTGGCTACCTCTTTATATAGGTGATTTGCAATGTATAAAGATAACCCATACACACATGCGCAGAGAATATTCACTAGCAGAAACATTTGTTTCTTTTTATTAGAACACATTACTTGTTACCTATCGTTGTCATAGCTAACATTTACTGTAATCTTACCAGTCGTTTAACCTCGCTATTCTGCTGGTGTGTTTAAAAGTAAACAATTCATACAGGGTAAACCATTATCACGATATACCACGAGATTCTAGTGAATATGTGAAGATATATATTACTTTTAAAAATTTATTTTGGCAAAATTTATGACTTTTATAATTTATTTTGTCAACATTTATTACTTTTAACAATTTATTTTTTCTACAGTTGAAGCCTTTATTATTTTTCATCAACAGTTATTACTTTTAACAGTTTTTTAATGACAATGATTACTTTTAATAGTTTTTTTTATCAACTAATATTACGTCTAATGTTTTTTTGTAAACAATTATTACTTTTATTAGTTTTGTTTTCAATTATAACTTTTATTAATTTATTTTGTCAACAATAATGACTTTTAATATTTTTTTGTCAATAATTATTACTTTTATTATTTTTTTGTCAATAAATATTACTTTTAATAGTTATTCTGTCAACAATTATTACTTTTAATGGCTTATTTTGTCAACAGTTATTACTTTTATTAGTTTGGTTTCAATTATAACTTTTAATAATTTAGTTTGTCAACAATTATGACTTTTAATATTTTTTTGTCAATAATTATTACTTTTAATAGTTATTCTGTACACAATTATTACTTTTAATGGTTTATTTTGTCAACAATTATTACTTTTATTAGTTTTCTGTTTTCAATTATTACTTTTAATAATTTATTCCTTTCATGTGTTGTCCCAAATCAATCTCAACAATTATGTTCACGTCAAAAACATATGATGATATCTTATAGAAAGTGCTTGTAGAAGTAAAATATGAATAAAAATAAAATAGTATTACACAATATTCTATTTATTTTAGAATTATAGGTATGTGAATATATATTTAAAATACCAAATAATGTTTGAAAATTAGATAACTGTCAAGTTATATTGAAAAAATGTCCTATAAAATTATATAACAAGAAAGTTTGGTAAACTGTTTAGGAAATACATTTTGCTAAGTAGAAGAGTGTTTACACAGCACGAACATGACGTCACGATAGAGGGATGTCCGATACATTAGCAATGAGTTTCCAGTAGGATTAATATTTCCAGAGAGCAAATGTAATGACCTTGCAAATACTGGTTCTAAGCTTTATGGCGTAACGCTTCAACAGGAAGCTCGACGATTTTTCAATACTCAGTGTTTACTTAAATAAAACGGAATTGAAAACAACCAACAATTGTACTGACAGCGTACTTAGAGCTAATTGTAGCATTCGATTGGTGGTTCTACTGGTTTGTACTGTACTGTACTAAGATTTAAATGTACCTATTTTTTTAAACATGACGCCGTTTATTTGAAATTGATCCTTCATGTCTTCTCTAAAACCACAGATTGGGTACAAATACAGGAATAAAATAAAACCGTTGTTGCTAGACGCACATTCACTATATAGATTACATAACATAAACTGTATAGATTACATAAGATAAACTGTATAGATTACATAACATAAACTTCATAGATTATATAGCTCCAACTGGATAGATTACATAACATAAACTGTATAGATTACATAACATAAACTGTATAGATAATATAGCTCCAACTGGATAGATTACATAACGTAAACTGAATAGATTACATAACACCAGCTGCATAGATTACATGACATAAACTGTATACATTACATAACATAAACTGTATAGATAATATAGCTCCAACTGGATAGATTACATAACGTAAACTGTATAGATTACATAACACCAACTGTATAGATTACATAACATAAACTGTATAGATAATATAGCTCCAACTGGATAGATTACATAACGTAAACTGTATAGATTACATAACACCAACTGCATAGATTACATAACATAAACTGTATAGATTACATAACATAAACTGCATAGATTACATAACATAAACTTCATAGATTATATAGCTCCAACTGGATAGATTACATAACGTAAACTCCATAGATAACATAGCACCAACGGCATATATTTGTAACACTCTTAAAAATAAGGTGTTACATATAAATTCATATATATATTTAATTTTTATTTAATAATTATATGGTCCCAATATAAAAGAAAATTTTTGTTTCATTGGTGCACATTGTGAAGCTAGCATAGATAGTAGTGCCCCTAGCTGGTAAAAATGTAAAATATCGTACGAGTTCCCGGCAAGCTGGCCTGAGCAACCGGGCGGGTCCACAGGTGGCGGATAGTGGGACGGCCTACAGAAATGTAGGTTACCTGTGAATAAGGATTCCGGAAGGTTTCTGAATATGCAGGCCTGGACCAAGGCTATGGTTCAAAGGCGACAGTGAAGTATGGGCGGGAAACTACCCTAACGACACAGTTGTAAAAAAGAGAGTAAAGCAGGCTGTTCGCTCCATGAGCAACAGTTAATAATGTCCTGAACTTGGGGTGTGCTTCAAGGTCAGTGACTGAATACCCAATCCAAGGTGGAAGGCATAGTGCCGAAGGATGAATGGCTGCAGGGTATAAAATGCAGTTGCACACGATCCCCTTGAGGAACCAGACTAAACCTCATTGTATGTTGTCTTGCCAGGGCAGTGGGGGCTCTGCTCTGGTCGACCGTTATTTCCCCCATACTCGGGGGACGTTAATGGACCAAGTAAGTAAAAGAATTGATTTCGAGACTGCACAGACAGCGGGAGCCAATGAGACGGCAAACCGTGAGTCTGTAGCAGATGTGTCAACGGCAACCATCACTGGGGGTGCGGGGCGGCTGTCAAGCTGCCGACTGCAGAAACCGGTGAAGTGGCTGTAGAGTTGAGCACGCTGTCTAGTCCTGCGGCTGCTCTGCGGACCCAGGCGACTGCAAATTAAGCAGAACAATTATCAAGATCCTCCAAGTGAACCTACAGCATAGCAGGGCGGCGAGTGCTGTCGTGTGTAGGATACTGGACAGGGGAGAGGTGGACTTGGTTCTCATCCAGGAGCCATGGACTTCTGGAGGACGAATATGCGGGCTGGCGACATCTGGAGGTAAGGTGTTGTACGATAAGAACTCCGGTGTTCCCAGGACGTGTATCCTGGTTAGGAGGGGGTTGAGTGCTTTTGTACTAACGGACTTCTGCTGCAGATACTTAATAGCAGTGACGGTGGAGCTGCGGGCGGAGGGGAGGATGAAGGAGCTGAACCTTGCCACGGCATATCTCCCCTTTGACTACACGGGGGCTCTACCAACACAAGAGCTGAGGAGGCTGGTCGAGCACTGCGGGGCTGTGGATGAGGAGCTGCTGGTGGGGATGGATGCTAACTCCCATCACACTTCGTGGGGAAGTACAGGTACCAACACTAGAGGTGAGGAACTTTTAGCTTATCTTATCTCTAAGAATTTACTAGTCTTAAATCAGGGGAAGACGTTTGTCACTAGGGCCAGACAGGAGGTCCTGGACATTACGGTGGCATCGAACCAGATGGCTAGGTATGTACTAAACTGGTATGTGTCGGATGGACCATCTTCTTCTGACCACAGACATATTAGGTATGATATCTCCCTAAATCCAGCCATGCTTCGGCCAACCAGGGATCAAAGAAGAACAGACTGGGACTCCTACAGGAGGGACCTGGGTGTTAGGATTGAGGAGGCTGGATTGGAGTATGGTGGGAGGAGAGAGCTAGAAGACTCTGCCACATTGGTTGGCGAGGCTATAGTAGAATCCTTTACTGATAACTGCCCTCTCAGTGAGGCGAGAAAAGTAGGGGATCCGTCATGGTGGAACTAGAAGCTAACCAAACTTCGGAAGACCACCAGGAGACTCTTTAATAGAGCAACATTAACGGGGATTGGGACCAGTATAGGAAAACACTAACCGAATACAACAGGGCAATTAGAGAAGCACGCAGGAAGTCCTGGAAGGAGTTTTGTCAAGAGATTGACAAAACTCGGGAAGGGCCACGACTGCATAAAGTGCTCTCTAAGGACCCAGTTAACCCGGTGGGGATGCTAAGAACCCCACTGGGAAATATAACAAAAACTGCAGGGGAAACTGTGGAAGAATTAATCAGAACACATTTCCCTTCCAGTACTCTGAGGAAACTTGGGGGAGTAGACACTGAACCAGTTGCCAAACTCTCCACAAGACGTGGTAAGAGGGAGGACTGGGAAGTGGCAAGGAGGATAGTAACTCCACAAAGGGTAAGATGGACTATTGGCACATTTAAACCCTACAAATCTTCAGGTCCAGATGGGATCTATCCTGTGCTGCTGCAGCAGGGAATGGATTTGCTGGTACTGGTACTTCCTAAATTATACAGGCTAAGCATTGCTCTAGGGCATGTGCCGGCAGCCTGGAAATCTAGTAAGGTGGTCTTTATACCTAAGCCCACCGGTAACCAATCGGAAGGGAATGGATACAGACCTATTACACTCATGTCCTTTGTTCTTAAGGGACTTGAAAAACTGGTTGATAGGCATATTAGGGGGGGGGGGTGCTTTGGCCATAAAACCACTGCATTGGAACCAGTATGCTTATCAACCGTGGAAATTCTGCGAGGGAGCTCTCCATCAAGTCGTTGGTAGGATTGAGCAAATGATCGCCAAGAAAGGTTGTGCAATAGGTGCCTTCCTCGACATTGAAGGGGCTTTCAATAACCCCTCAGTGGAGACGATGGGAAGTGGTGCAAGACGTCATGGAGTGGATGCAACCACTTGGGGTTGGATAAGTTCCATGTTAACAAACAGAAGCATTTCTGTAGAGGTGGCAGGGGAGGTCAGAAGGGCGGAGACAAGTCTGGGCTGTGCACAGGGGGGGGGGGGGTTTCTCTCTCCTCTGTTGTGGTGCCTAGTGGTTGACAACCTTATTAAACTCCTGAATGAACAGGGGTACTTCTGTCTAGGATATGCGGACGACATAGTTGTTCTGATCCTGGGCAGATTCCCTGATACAGTCCTTGAGGTAATTAGAAATCCTCTACGACTGATTGAAGAGTGGTGTAAAAAGGAGAACCTAAGGGTAAATCCAAAAAAGACTGCTCTCATTAACTTCACCAGACAGCGAAAAGATCTGATGACCAGGATGCCCCACTTGTTTGGTGAATACCTTGAGTTTGTGGGGGAGGTGAAGTACCTGGGAGTTACTCTGGACAGGAAACTCACCTGGAACCCACATCTTGAGAGGACAGTTAACAGGGCCAAAAGGGCACTGATGACTGTGAGAAGAATGGTGGGTAAGAAATGGGGACTGAAGCCATCAATGATACACTGGATGTATCTGAGGGTGATAAGACCTATGATTACCTATGGAGCTCTGGTGTGGTGGACAAAGGCCAACCAGGCACAGACAAGGGCTAAACTGAGCTCTATCCAGAGATTGGCCTGTCTGAGCACACTGGGAGCGATGTCAACTACACCAGGTGCAGCAATGGAAGTAATGCTTAACCTCCCTCCCCTTGAGCTTGTCCTTAGGGGAGAGGCGAGGCTGGCGGCATGGAGATTGCGCAACTCGAGCAACTGGGCTAACCTCCCAGATGTCTCGGGACATATGAGTATTGAGTGCGCGGTCAAACAACCCGTCTTGGAAATGGGCAGCGACCACATTACTCCAATGTTTGCACCTGACCAGGTCTACCAAACTATGATGGAACGGTCGGGGACATTAACATCGGGAGCTCAGATCTGATACACAGATGGGTCCAAGATGGACTTCGGCACTGGAGCGGGGGTGTATTGTAAAAACCCAAGGGTAGAACTAGTTTTTTCCTTGGGGAGGCATACTTCTGTATTTCAGGCTGAAGTATATGCTATAAATGCCTGTCTGGGAGAGATAGCGAGAAGGAAAACACACGGGATCCGGATTGCTATTTTCTCCGTCAGTCAGGCTGCAATTAAGGCACTAAACGGACACGTGGCCACCTCGGCCATTGTCAGAGAGTGCCTAATTAACCTACAAGCTCTGGCAAGGCACAATCAAATCAAGTTAGGTTGGGTGCCAGGGCATAGGGGAATATTAGGAAATGAAGCCGCAGATGCGCTGGCCAGGGAGGGGTCTTCGACTCCCCTGATTGGACCGGAGCCTGCGGTAGGTATTTCCAAATCCATTGTCAAGATGACAGTGCGAAGGTGGATGGCTGAAAGACACTGTGAGCACTGGATCAGGGCCGAAGGGATGAGACACAGTAAGCTAACCCTTAGGAAACCTTCCTTGGGGCTGCAGAAGAGTCTCATCTATCTGTCTAGGCAGGAATTGAGGATAGTCACAGGTCTACTCACGGGACACTGTGGACTAAGGAAACATTTGCATAAAATGGGTATCTACAAAGATGAACCAGTGTGCAAATTATGCGGGCAGGAACTGGAGACTGCCACACACATTATTTACAGATGTGAAGTACTTGCTGAGAGGCGCTTCAACCTCTTTGGTGATGGAACGGGTTTGGTGGATGCTGAAGGTAAAACTCTAGTCAGGAAACTCCTAAACCTGGTAAGAGGGACGGGGTTATTTGGCTAGATCAGGGAGGTAAGTACAATATACCTTAAGGTAGCAGTGCTTCGGACAATTCAAACCCGCTCCCAAGTTAAAAAAAAAAAAATCGTACGAGTTAGTAACTTAGGGTAATTAACTGACATCACCCCATGTGACGTAAGCATGGTCTGATATCGCCTGATCCGAAGAACCAATCAAAAAATTCAAAATAATAACCAAGGGTGGGAAATTCCGTTTTCTTGCCCTTGCAGAAACCCCACTTCTCCAGAGGTTCTTGAACAGAACAGACGTAATGGTATTTTCGGACATAACCTAGAAATTTATAAGCTTCCAGTATTCAAAATTTAAAATGTCAAGGCCGGTACCAAATTTTATTAACGCAACAAAAGAAGAAGTCAGAAGCGATTATTTATGTGTTTCAAACGAGTAAAAGTTAATATAATTTTTGTTTAAGAGTGCTCATTTGCAAGAGCGATGTGTTAAGTGTTAAGTGTACAAAATCGATGTGCAATAATTAATGATGTGTTTAAAGTGTTTACAAGTGATGTGCACAACCAGGTACGTTTTAGATGATAATAAAGAGAATGTATTTTAATGTTAACTAAGTTGAAGAATTTTTAATTGGTAAACGGTTAACACATGAACGGTAGACATTGTCCCTTGAATATTCATTTCTAAAATTGGAAAACTTGAGTTACTATCTTCTCGATAAATATAATTTTAAAGGTTAATAAGTAATTAAAATGTATGGAATAATTAGTAGTAATTAAAAGATAATTACTCGACACATTGGTGTCTTTTCTTCTATTGTAATTTGTCATTGATTAATAAATTTTATAACTTTGTATTTTGAAACTTTAAATTATCATTTCAAGTAACCTAGTTCTACCTTCCGAAGATATCAGAAGACCGTTTACAGAAAGACATTATTAAGCCTGGCTGAAACGGAGAACTAGGAGCCCCTGGTAAGTAAGGTTAATAATTTTTTGTTAATTAGTAATTAATACACAATTTTAATAAAGCCCTGATAAATACTTACCCCAGGAAAAAGGGCTCAACTGTTACATGTTACATAACATATTTTAGGCATATGACTACAAAAATTATACGAAATAATAATAAAACACATGATGACCTGAAAATAACCTACTCCCCCTCCTCTCTCTCTCTCTATCTCTCTCTCTCCCTATATATATATATATATATATATATATATATATATATATATTATAATAAAGATGATTATTTTGTCGTGATTTATTATAATTATTTAATAAGTTCTACGTTTTTCATAATCAAGATGTATATTTCATTCAAGATTTACAAATTTATAAATCTATAATTTATAAATCTACAAATTTATAAATGTAAATAAATTTGTAAATCTTGAATGAAATATACATCTTGATTATGAAAAACTTTGAAGTTATTAAATAATTATAATAAATCAAGACAAAATAATCATCTTTATTATAATATATATATTTATATATATATATATATATATATATATATATATTTATATATATATATATATATATATATATATATATATATATATATATATATATATATATATATATATATAATTACTAGCGGTAGCCTGTCCACGTTGCTGCGCCCGAAATCACAATTTTATGAAAAGTAAATCAATCATCTAAATAATTATATTTCATTTACTGCAATGCTAGATAGACAATGTTTTTCGACATTTCATTAGGCGTAAAACATATAAATTTTAGGTGTCCCAACACGTGAGAACACAACATACAATTATCCGTGGTAAAAGCTCGAATGTAACAAATTTAATCCAGCAGTAGTCAATGATTGTCCTTGTGGCTTGTTTATGGTTATTGCAAATGTAAGTTGCAAAGTAAATTTTAGTCGTTTGAAATCAATAGGTAGATCTGATGAAATCATTGGTATTTATGGAATTAAGATCATCTCTCTTTTGAACTTGCCACGTCTGATTTTTGCCAGGATCAAGTAGGGTGTTAGTTTTTTTTGTGGTTATTCTGAAACCCTTGCACAGCTTTGGTTGATTCAAATTTTTGAAGAATATTATAGGCAATCATACTTTTAATATCAATAAGTGTGATAGCAACAATTTTACATTGAATTTAACAATTATAAACAGTTTAAAACGATTAATAATGTATTTCTATTCTTACATAATGTTTATAATTTTTTTATAATTAATTTTAGTAATGCTAGTATAGGTATACATTTTAACATTAAACTTATGGAAGGCTCTACACTGAACCATCCCAAGCCTTTGGGTCGGAGCCCTGTGGATGGATCCGAACCAAATTTCACACTAACCATCCTGGGAATATGTTAATAAATCTCTCCAAATTTCAATAACTTCTGTTCAGCTGTTAAACGTCCATAAGACACACACACACACACACACACACACACACACACACACACACACACATACTGTGTTTTTGAACCATCCTAAGTCTCTGGGTCTGTGTGTGTGTGTGTGTGTGTGTGTGTGTATGTACAGTTATTTCATCAACAAAATTATTTATAAAGTGTACATTCGAATCTCTCCATCTAAGTATCTCATTAGTACTGCCAAGAGCTACGTACACAGTCTGATGCTAATATTTGATTTTTCGTTTTATAAAAAACAACTGACCTACATCGACTTCATTAAACCTTGATCACGTTTCATATATTTTCTTATCTATAAGTTATTTATAAAAATAATTTATTACAATACTTGAAATATGTTTTCATAATGATAAACAATTAGTTATGAATTGGTTCCGTGGTTTCCAGTCTTTTGTTGTTCTATGCCTTGTCTTGAGCCTTACTAGGACGAATATTAGATTTAGTAGATGTGTTATATAAAAATTAGAACCCAGCTAGCAAACATTATAGTGATTTAGGGAGGGAGAGCATCTAATGCAGCTGAAAACATCTGCGAACTTCGATTCATTTAAATCTCCATTCCTCTGGCGGTTCACAAAGGTAACTCGTATAGAGACTTTTAGCAGTAAAGGTTCATTCAATTTCCTTTAATTTAGTTATAATCGTAGACGATGAATTTTACAGTTGGAAATGTACAGAAAATTAATTTCCTTTAAACCTATTTTTAGGTCGATGGCTCACAATATATATTCATCCAAAATGTTAACAACTATTCGCTCGTCGTAGTAAGTAAAGGCAGGTATAATCTTACATTTAAATAATTTATTTGTTTACCGTGATGATTTAAACGTTAATAGTTCGATAACGTACTGAGTTTTTATACTTCAAATTATAAAACATTTTACATTACCTTTTTTAGAGAGATACAGTCAGTTTGTTCGGACTTGGCCTGATGGTTTTAAGGTGGATTTAATAACATTTTGCTTTTACGTGGTGAAGGAAATTTATTCTTTCACACCAAACACAACCGCCGGTTCCATTGTTACTTTCCGATTCACAACGCCACGGTCAGGCTTAATAAAAGCTGGATAGCAACAAAAGGGCTGGAGTCGGAACGGGCTCGAAAATAACTCTGTATTCCGTATAAATGTTATTTTGAAAATACAACCAATTTATAAAAGTAAATTAATTAGAAAAGTTACTAAATATTGTTGATCAATAAGAGTGGTGTATAAAAAATGGATAGATAAATAAAGAGAGAAAGAAAGAAGAGGAAGGGAGACAAAGGAAAAGTAGGCCTAAGCAAAATTTACTTTGCACCAGATACGGGGAAATCGCGATTGCTTCAAAAAAATAGGGTTAAAACCGATATTTTAAAATTTTGACGATAGAATCCTTCGCATTTACAAAAATAAAAAGAGAAATTATAGTGATAAAATTTTCAATTGTTATTCCTCAATATGATTGTGTATAAGTTTCCCCTATTTGTACTTCAATCAATTTAAATTAATGTGATTATAACACAAATATTTTCCCCTAATTTTTTAAAAAAATATCGATATTACAAAAATATTTTTTAATTAAATAAAACGTCTCTTAATGATATAAAAATAATTTATTTAAAAAGTTTAAATACGTTCCCTTCTTGCATTAAAATAATTGTAAATGTAAAGTTTTTTGCTCAGTAAAATAACTGTGAATTGAATAAATATTTGTTTACGTGTGTCAACTACAGAGATGGTAGTAAATCTGTTTTATTTTATCTGATGGCACTCTGGGTAAAAATAAAATTACTTTAATTATAATTTATTATTATTACTTCAATATTTGTGAATATTATTACATATTTGTCGTTTGGCTTTTAAAATAATGACAAATAAGATGAGAGTAGGTTTGTTTTTATAAACAGAATGATTGAAAATATGGTTACATTTAGTAGCTTGTAGTACTAAAAGGCGGTTGCTTGAGCGATTGGTAGTAGCTACGCGCCTGAAGATTCTAAATTCAATTCCTTGTAGCGGTAAAGAATTTTAGTGTTTTCAGCTTGCGGAAATAAGCACTTTGGGTCAAAACTAGGTTAATAACAGTGGCGGCTCGTATTCAGGTTGCACGGTTGCACAATTACCAAACCAGAGATCAATAGCAAACAAAGAACAAATTTATTTATTATGTAAGAAATATGTACATTGTTACGGGCGGATATTCTTCATATAATATGATCCTTTATTATAAATAATAATAATAACTGCAGGACCTTAGCGACCGTGTGACCATTTGCTCCTTTGCTGACCAGTCTCAATCGGCCTGGTTGCAGGTTCCCTGCAACACCCAGTGAAGTCATTCCTAATGAAGAAATAGCATTGGAAGGTCCAGACAGCCTGAAACAGCTAGGCAGCGCCATAAGGCTTCCTATGTTGCAAACAACCTGCAACCCCAGGAATATTCGGTGAAGATTGGCCAATCCAAAGAGAAACACCTCCGCTCCGCCCCAAGTTTATTGAAATTCAGATATGAATAAATCACAAACCAATAAGCAGTATCTATCTATTTCCCCTATAATAGCCCTTTAAGTTTTTATGATAATTTATTTGCCTTAAAAATACTAACACTTTACGATTCCCTCTAATCAAAATCATACAAAATTCCTATTTACTACAAACATACTGCTATGTTATTTTGTCAATATGTAGTACATCATTACCCAGTTGTTTCGGTAATGATTCCCGGTAATATTTCTGCGAGTATTTGGAACACAGATGGCAACAGAAATCCTAGTCGTGGTGTTATTCCCATTACTGTGGTAACTAAACAATTAGCTCCCGGACTGGAGTAGGATTAATTATAGAAACAGAGAACCCAGTCCTGCTCAACGCTATTTATTAATTATTCAGTAAGGTTGTGGTAGAGATAATATTTCACTGTAAAACATCCGTTCTAGCTACTCTTTATTATTACTAAAAAATGTAATTTCGATAAGTTCCGTGAAATTTTTTTTCGAAATTAGAAAAAAAGTTTCATATTGGTAAAATACTAAAAGAATATTACCATACTAAGCAAGTATTTGGAAACCAAATAACTAATGAGGACTCATAATATGATTGAAAGCGTCTCAATATTTTTTAAACATTTTACTCAAGTTTTAATTTCCTGAAAGGGTAATTATAAGACTTAACGTAAAAGTTTCACCAATCGTCATGGAAGATATATTGTAGTCAAAGAAATGCTCAACAGATCCACCTAGGTTCTTCAGCACACGTATTTTTATAATAGCGTATGAGTGGGTTTTCTAAATATTCTGGTATTGAAATATATTTATATTTTAGCTAAATATTAACTGATGATGAAAACAGTTGGTCATGGCGATTTTAAAAGAGTTTTTGGATAGGTTAGCCACGGTTGGGTAAAACCGACAGGTACCGACAGGTATTCTCTAAATCTTTTATTAACGCTTAGTTTTCAAAGACTAACGGGGTGGGAAGTCCCAAGTTTGGAGGTCCGGCCCTTAGGTAATTCCACCCTTAAGTAGATCACGGTCCGATTGCACTACCTGGATTGAACTAATCAGACGGGTTATTGAGGTACTAAACTCGGTCCGTTTGGAAGGTTCTACTGGTCCCGAGTAGTTCTGGAATAGCGGTCGAACTGCCGCTTTTTGCAGTGGTGGGCCAGAGACCAGTCAAAGTCTTATAGTAAGGTCGAAAGACTTTTACATACTAGTACCACGGGTCGTGATACCAAGCCTCATAGGGTCTGTCGCTTGTCACCCGGACGAGAGTCATGAGTGGAGGCAGAAGTATCATTAACTGAACATAATAATTTCTAAACTATATGGCTAATCTGTGTTCTTTGGCAAAGGAGATCAGAGCCGAGGGGGTAGGTGCTCAATTTCTTCTAATTCTTCAAATCTTCACACAATACAACCTCATTAACACACACACACACACACACACACACACACACACACACACACACACACACACACACACACACACACACACACACACACACACACACACACACGCACACACACACATACACACACACACACACTCACACACACACTCTCTCTCTCTCTCTCTCTCTCTCTTTCACACACTTACACACACTCTCTCTCTCTTTCACACACACACACACACACACACACACACACACACACACACACACACACACACACACACATTTAAAAATGAACCATATGGTTTCGATATCATGATGACAGTCTAAAAATTTCACAAACACAAAGATACAAGCGAATATTTAAATATCATATTTACCAGAAATGCAAACATCATTTACAGAACAGACAGTAAACCAACATAAACTCTTTATACTAATGAATGTCTGTTGTTTTCCCCTTCAATAATTTGTCCTGTACGAGTAATTGTGTTACAATCAGAGGACTTACATCGACTCAGAAAAATAAATATCCTAGTGGATGAAATGGAATTGAACAGTACTAAAACAAAATTTTAAAAATCAATGAATAATAAGTAAAAATAATAAAAAGGAAGAAGGTTTATTAAATAAATAAAACACATAGAAATAATAAAGAAAATTCAACTAAATTCTTTTAAACTGCTATAAAACAAATAATAAATGTTTAAAAAGGCTAAAAAAGCAAAAATGTAAACAGCTAAAGAAAGTAACTGGAAACATACAAGAAATTTTAACCAAAAAAAAAACTTGTAAGCAAAAACTATGAACGACACCTAAAAGGTCGAATGCATAGAATGCATTAACTAATATATAGACCAAATACAAAATAATTTAAATGAAAGAAAGAAATTACCCTTAAACCATCGTTCAAAAGGAAAATCAGGTACCAAGGGTCATTCTGAAAATTCACAAAAACATAGTTTAACAGAAAGTATAATTAATAAAATAAATAAAAACATTGAATTCAAACTACCACCAACATCACAAAAAAGTGTACAAGACACCACTACCAGCAAGGCTGATAAAAGCAAGAATACAGTAATCATAAATACCAAAACCTGAAAATAAATCATTGAATATAACGCTAGAACATAGCATAAATAATAACACTCCTAAAATACAAATATAAAAATATAACTACCAAGAAAGTAATAACAGCTTTTCTAATCAATACTTCTTAATTCGAGCAATCATAAACTTCAGGAATAATATAGAACACAGAGTAGCTAATACTAGACATCTGGTCTCTGTTGGACTAGTTGATCTCAGCACAGATCAAGAAACATTAAAAGAAACAAAACAGGGCAGATTTAACATGTCAAATAAAATACCTTATTATTCTCCGTAATTCAACATAATTTTATTTGTATATATACATTCACAAGTCATGTTATTAATTAAAGACGGTAGATATCTGAGCCTGTAGCATTTATTTTCAAAATAACGTAGATAAGTTAATTGTCACAAAGTATCTCAGTATAGCTGTTCACACGTAAGCTGGCACGTGTTCGACCGATAGAAAACAAAAAAACTACCCCTATTCAACAACATTGGTTTTTGTAGAGGGTGTTGCATCTAAGGGCATCGCTAAGAAACTGCAAACGTTGCGGTCATTTATAAAACTGATACAAGTAAATTTGCTTAAAACTTTATGTAAATGATCTGTTTAAATCGAATAAAATAATATTTATAGCGGCCTTAATCCTAGTAAAATCTACATTATTGTAATATAAATACTATTACTCATACAACTATTCTTTGAGATTAGCTTGTGAGTTAATTTTAAAACAAATGAAAGTCATACTCAAAACTCACAAATTAATCATTTATTGACTCATTCGGTTTCAATGACAAATTCATCATCATCAATGAGTGTTGCTACAACAAGCTCTAACCTACAACTCAGTTGTGAGTTATGAGTCAATAAATGATTAATTTGTGAGTTTTGTGTATGCCTTTTATTTGTTTTAACAAATGAGGCTTAGCCTCACAAGCTAAGCTCAAATAATAGTTGAATAAATGTGGCACTCAAGTCAATGGAGATTAAGGAGTTGCAAGTTAGAGTTTGCAGTAGCAACACTGACTGATGATAATGACTTTGTCATTTAAACCCGAATGAGTAAATGAATAAAATTTGTGAGTTTTGTGTATGTCTTTTATTTGACAATACCTCATATTATAAAATCTGTGGAATGGTCGTTTGCTTACTCTACTTTTCTCCAGCCTATGCTCGCCTTTCGAGGTCGCACTCAGCTTACTTGTGACCCGATATATACTACACGCAGTATTATTTACCTGATGAAGATGACAAAATAGCCGTAGAAACGTCAACGTTATTTTGAAAAAAATGTTATTTGGTCATAAAACATATCAAACACCTTTTAATAATATCAACATTATTGTAATATGACATACCAAACCTACATTCTTATATTCTGATAACTGAAACCCTAAATATCCCATGTAATGCATAACAATATACCACTAACCCATTTCACCAAAATTTTATGAGAAAGTTAAGCAAAACTACGTTCTAGAGCCCATATTACCTACATTCTGGAGACCCTTGAAAACCATTAATAAAAAAAAGTAATAACTTCAACTCTTAATCCCTACTTACGCAATCAGCATCGTCATTGGAATATTCCTACAACTTAGGAAACATCCAAATCTCCCCAAAACAACAGCCTGTTAACAACATTTTATACACAGTAATTAATAATATATACTAATTAAAATAATTATCTAAAACGATTGTAATATAATTAAATTATTAATTACATTTAAATTAACTGAACTAAAATTATTTTAAAACATAATAAATTTGTAAAAATTAATTAATAAAATTAATCAAATAATTATTTATTAATAAAAAACCGTTAAATATATGTATAATTAAATGATAGATGAAAGCCAGCTAATATTACACCATGCATTAGGCTCAAGCAGGTACAATTAGGCCTACAGTCGGGCTTGTAATTTCATACGAAATTAGGGACCAATGATGGCTTCAGGTGGCTTCTGTGCTGATGTGACGTCAGAGAAAGCTTTTTCCAAAGCTTCAACCTCATCTCAGTAATTAGTTTCACCGTGGGAATACCATCGATACAATAAAACTCACAACAAATTCATTTAGACTCTTTATATTTGTTGATATCTAAGTCTAAATAAAGAATATCTACTTTGTATTCAAATGTTAATATACTGTTCATCGTTTCGAACACAGTAAAAGTTTCTATTAAAGATATCTTCGATTAAATATACCTGATGACTCAGTATAGGTCAAATTTTATAAGTTGACACTTTGCTCTTGAGTAGAAATTTGTTGTTTACTGTCTATAAAACATCAGGGATAATCTTTCTCTCTCATCGGGGCCATAAATCGCGGTCTAACCGTCCCAATCCTTAGGCAATCCTATTAGAATGCTTCCGTGAACGTTCTATTTACATTTATTGTTGCATTTACTGTAAATATAAACTTATTAATAAGTAAAAAAATAATGAGTCAGCGGAAGTCCAAGGGTTGATATTTTTGAAATTGACTTGGGAGCACCTCCACCCTCCCTTCGTCCTCAGCCTCTCACCAAGGCCCGCAGCCCCGAAGTACCAGCTTATAACATTTTACCTATGCCCGGTGAAGTTTTCTTATTTCTCAGTTTAGAAATTGTTTAGATTTTTTTAAGAATAAAGAGTTAGTTCTCAGTTCAAACACACATTTATCGAATATAGAGCATCAAAAAACGACAACGTTTAAAAAAGCAAAAAAATAAATGAATTTCTACGTATTAAACGTGAGTAATAAATACAGCCAAGGAACTAATACATAGAAAAAAACTAGACATCCACAGAATCAAGGACAGAACGAAGTCTAACCAACACAAATGGAGACAATTTGTCAGGGAATGGTTGCATACGGACTACCTAAGCAGATTCTCGATTGCAAGGGCATGTACAATCGATAGCGAAACGGAGGAAGAGATTGGCTGGAAAACCAATGAAGTTGAAACTTGCTTTGACTTAAAACCTGGAGTGAAGAATAAAAATAATAGACTACACAAACGACCTCTTTCTGTTGAGTTAATTTAAATCTGTAAAATGTTTTTAATAATATACATGTTTAGGGGCCCTAATACTATACAAAAAATATGGTATACATATTTCTATAAAATATAGAAACTAGCTCTGAATATAGAAACTATAGCAAATTAGGTTTTTTGTAAATAAATGTTTTATTAGAATCTTTTAGTTTACAAAAGAAATTATTCAATTTTAAAATACTATTAAAAATAACTTGATAAAATACAGCTGGAAAACTGAAGCAATATTTAAGTGCCCAATAAAACGTTCAAATGTTGCGTTTATTCTGAATACATTTACGCTTTGTAAAGTAACGTTATGTTGATAAACCATAAACGTTATGTTAATAAATATAAACAATTATTCCATCCGTTGAAACAATTATTCATTCGAATTAGGTCTTTATAGCGCTAAATGTAAACTATATTCTCTCTTTACATCAGTTTGATGGAATTGTTCTTCTAACAATTTCCTAACCTTTACAATAATTGTATTTAATAGGACAGTCGAGTAACACTCTTAGCACTAGAATCAAGAAACAAGTTCCCATTTGGAAGTACAGTAAAACCTCTCAAATTTGGCCCTCTCATATCCGGCACTCTCACATCTGGCGCTCTAATATCCGGCCCTCTCATATCCGGAACCTCAGATATCCGGACGTAAAATGAAAACAAAGTGATCGTCTTTTTTCCGGGAATGGTTATATTATAGACTTAGTGATCATACAGCCATCTCCTGCCAAAGGTTACGATAGAAAACAAACCACGATGCAAAGCGAAGCAAATAATGGTCCAAATAATTGACCAACTGACCGAGTACGTCGAACAACAAGACGTAGCAACGGCAGCCGATGTTTTAACCATTGGAATGTGGAAGGATATTTTATCGAAAAGAAATGTTTAAAAAAAACAAGTAAACCATCATTTCATCTTTTTTTTTATATAAACTGATAATTAATGTACATATGTATGTACAGTACAGTATTAATGGAACTGTACATAGAGGCATGTAACTATATTGTACGTACAGTTCTATATTGCTATTAAAATATAATTAAAATCTTTAATAAGTGTAACTTATTTACTTAAAACAATCAGACATCTACTTCTAATTAGAATAGTTTTTATTACGTAGTACAAACGACATATCATTACATAACATCTCCCATATTCGGATCGGGCTGTCGCCACATTGATCCGGATATGAGAGGTTCAACTGTATACTAAAGATGATTTTTTAATTATTAGTTGATAAAGAAAAATGTTAAATAAATAACAATAACCCTTGCTACAAATGTTTAAACACCCTTGATTTACATTTCGCCAACACAGTTAGCATCATCAGAAGGTTACAAACATTTGGAATGTTTGTAACCTTCTGAGGATGCTAACTGTGTTGGCAAAATGTATATCAAAGGTGTTGAAATATTTGTAGCAAGGGTTATTGTTATTTATTTATCATAATTACGCCACTGTGCTCTGTATAAAATTTCAAAGAAAAATGTAGCGCAAATAAAAACTATAGTTTAAAACTTACAATAAGTATCAGTCTATAAACATAACCTCATTTTATAATCACAGTTCCTAATGCAGCAACTTAATAGGAAATCTATCGCACTATTTTGTACTATATTACATTATCGGTGTAGTAAAATATAGAAACCATCTAAACGTCTTATTAATATCTACACTCGAAAACATTTTCCATGTTGTTTTGGTAGCAAGATATTTGAACGCTAAATTGCGAAAGCCATCCGAGTGAAACCTCCTATACTGTCTAACTGGAAACACCCTTTCAAATAGATTTGATGACTATATTCAAAATGTCAAAGCAAAAGTCCACTTTAAACTTATTCTTAGTAAATACAAAAGGTATTGTGTAATTTCAAACAAAGCATCCCAGACGCCACGCAGATGAGAGCGTTTGTGGAGAAGCAGTTGACAATTGACAAAGAACTAACCACTCTTGCCTTTTCAAAGCAACTTTTTGTTAATTAAACTGAAAAGTTTTTTTCATGAATTCAAATTTTAGTTTTAAGTAGCGAAAATGAACTGGTACATTAGAGGTGGTGCATTATAATATATACCATCATAATATTTATTTTGTAATATAATATAATATAAAGTATAGTGTTATAATATCGTAACAATGTATGCTTTGTAGAAACACATTATATACGTATTGAACATAAAAAAGGTAAAATGAACATACAAATATATTCTGTTTACGTAAATTAAACACGCACATAAAACCAATAACTCTAATGAGGCATTCACGAATATCAAGACGGGGTATGAATTTCTAGATATAAGTAGTTGAAGTATTTTAGGTTGAAATAATGTTTTAAAGTCTAACGTATATGCTGTTGATAATTGTGTAAAGTATTGGCATTTTAGTGAAAGTACTATTTAGATTTTTAAGTCGAAATTAGAAACCAAATTCTGAATGAAAATGAAATAACGGGTCATCGAAAAATAATGCCCAATTAAAAAAAAAAATGTATCACTATAATTTGAATAGGCATGTCGAGTTGGTTGTGGTCTCAAATGAAGGTGACTAGCGGGAGTCTTATGCAAGAAGGGGGATTGCCACATCACAAAAAAAAAACACGTACGAAGCGCTGAATGCACAGTTTGTAGATGGTTGGGTTGGTAGAGGTGGCCAATTTCTGACCACCTAAAAGCCCAGATCTCACTCCAATGGACTTCTCTCTTTGGTGATACATCAATAACGTGTTTTCTAAGGGAAAATAAATGGTAAACCTCAGAGAAAGGAATAATTTTGCAACAGCAACAGTAACCCAGGCATGCTCCAGCGCACGTGGCAAGAAATAGACTATCGTTTAGACGCCTGTCGTGCAAATAATGGTGCTCACTTATTAAGGTATAAACAAACTCCAATTAATCACCTTCGTTTCAAGCCCCAGCCAACTCGATATGATTTAAAATAAAGGCTTTCTTTTTCGACCACCATGTAACCACGTATTAAAAAAAGTTTGATATCAAGATAAATGAAAAAACCGTTGGTTTAAGAGTCAAAAATATGTATTTCGTTTCTTTTGTGACATTTCGGAAAATGGATTTATTTCTAAAGGGTGATTCAAAAAGAGCGCCGGTTCTATCAGCGACGGTTTGGTTCGTGAGACTGTGGCTGTTAACCCAGCGAAATCAATACGTCACCGTTCTCAACAATTGGTTTTAAAGTGTTCTTCTGTACGGAGACATATTCGGCAAGATCTCCACTATCACCCCCTATAAAATTCAGTTGACGGAGCATTTGAAAGTGGCAGATCACCAGAAGAAACGACAGTTTTTTAACTGGGTATTGAGGAGGATTACAGCTTCACAAACAAAATCATCTTTAGTGATACAGCCAACTTCCACTTAAATGGATTTGTTAACACACAGAGCTGCCATGTCTGGGCTCAGAGAACCCTGTCATGATTGAAGAAAGGGAAATGTATGCACATTGAGTGTCAGCTTGGTGTGGATTTTGGTCGAGAAACGTCATCTGCATTTATTTTTGAAGATCAGGAAGGAAAAGCCTTGATAGTAAATGAAGTCGATATTGTACGATGATTAGGGAGTTTTTATAGCCTCATTTGGTTGGAATGGACATTGAAAGGTTGTGGATAGCAGGATAGCACCACCTGTCATACTGCCCACGAAACAGTTATATTGCTCCGTGAATGGTCCCAGTATCGCATAATATCTCGTAATTCGGATCATCAATGGCCACCAAGCTCGTGTGACTTTCACCTTTGGGGCCATCTGAAGTCATTGGGGTATGCCAATAAACCACGAAACATCAATGACTTGAAGGAGGATATTCGACGGGTAATCGGCGAAATAGAAGTGGAACCCTGTCGTGTAATCATAGTTGTTGCGTGCCAGCTCAATAGAGTAGGACACACGCGTAGCATCATTTTTCAAACATGATCGACATGTTGATGTATTTAATCTTAAGTTTTCAATAAAATAAATCTCTTAATTTGATATGTCAAAACCAGCGCTATTACTGATTTACCCTTTACCATTAGGAAGGTTTTACTATGCAGATCCATTTTCTCAAGTTTCTTATAAATTATGTCAATATGCAGACTACCAATTGTGTTTCCACGTCTATCAAGACGCTTACTCGAGTGTTTTGTTATACATTACAAGTGCATATGGTGCCAGTTGCTGTAATGATATCAATAATTAAGTGGACCTATAACGAAGATGTAGCAAGGTCACTGCTAGGCCTAAATATTTAGTAGATTATAGGAGAAATGAAGTATTTTCTCTACATAATAACACAATTAATAGGCCCCTTGAATAAGTAGATCGTCGGAATAGTAAAACTGGCCTGATGACCAATTTCCGAAACGCCACTCAATGAAGTAATATATATATATATATATATATATATATATATATATATATATATATATATATATATATATATGTATATATATATAATAAATTAAAAATATTTCAAAAACAAGAATACTTTTAATGAATATATTTATTCAAAGCTTTTCGCCGATAAAATACTACCAGCATCTTCGCGAAAAAAAAATTTCCTGAAGATGCTGGTACTATGTTATCGGCGAAATGCTTTAAATAAATATACTCATAAAAGTATTCTTGTTTTTGAAATATTTTTATTTTATTAACTATATTACAAGAAAACATATCACCATATTTAATATACATGCTGATAAGTATTCCTTCACGGATGGAAAAACATGATGAACAGTTATTATCAGGAGTACATCCGTTCATTCTGCAGTGCATAAAATCGCAGTTCCAACGTTTTGCTAGAATCTCATCTAGCATTGACGAGGCGAACCCAACCAACAGTTGAAGAGCAAGATGAGATTCTACCGTGCGATTTTATGCCCTGCAGAATGATCGGATGCACTCCTGATAATAAATATTAATCATATATATATATATATATATATATATATATATATATATATATATATATTTATATATATATATATATTTATATATATATATATATATATATATATATATATATATATATATATATATAAATATAGAAGAAAACTTTAGACCCTTCTTTTGTCAATAACTCTCACACGACTGATACATTACTACAACCAAAATAGTATAATGATTAAGCCCTCTTTGTTGGTACTCTAGTAAGCTACCCTTGGTCATTCCTTTCCTAATATTTCTACTGACTATTATTATTATTATGAATACTAACTAAATACATAGTATATGCCTCATATGTCTATGTTTTATATTATGTATATGTTTGATATATATATATATATATATATATATATATATATATATATATATACATATATACATATATATATATATATATATATATATATATATATATATACATATATATATATATATATATATATATATATATATATATATAAAGAACTAAGTCAAAATACAAATACTAGAATTATTATTGAATTTACATTTCAAAGCTATTCGTTGGCAAACAGTAACAACATCATCAGGAATATTAAACAATTAAAATTAACATATGTGCAAACTAGATCAAATAAACAGCGTTGCCGAATCTATTACAATGTTGTCTAACTTTTATTTTGCGATAAATTTTTATGTAGGTTAGTTTTGGTTGGTAAAGAATATTTAGATTTTTTCTACTACGAGACTGACAGACTTACCTTGGTAATAGTCCACTCTGTAGTCTCGAAATATAAACACATACAAGCACTTAACTAATGAAATATTTCAACCACACAGTGGTCTTTGTCAATCAAAGAGAAAACACAAAATGAAATGTGAGAGAATGAAATAAAATAACGTAAAAGTTGTAATCACAGATTGTGTAGAAATCAGATGTCACAGATTAAAAATATATGTATTGTTTCCATGAGGATATGAGTGATTATAGTTTATATAAGTCTGTCAGGGGAAAAGAGATTGGAGACGTCTGATGGGGCTATTAGGGAAAAAAAGTGAATGGATTTATCTGATATTGAGGTTAGGGGATTCTCTGGACTTGGTATACTACTGGTATGATTGTTCCCATCTTCTCAGTTCTGAGGGATTGCAATCAGTTGGGAGTGCTTTAATTATTTTTGAGGTATAGCAGATCAAAAATTGTGATGTTGTGACTCGCAGCATGTTGAGCTGTTGGCCTATCCATATTCATAATTTTAACATCATGTCTGTGGCCATTCATTCTGATATTCAAACCATCCGTGGTCAGGCCTATGTACTGAGCTAAGCAAAATTTAAATGGTAGCTGGTATATGAAATTTTGCGATGTACAATTATGATGACTCTGTATTTTGAAGACCATTTTTGTTGTTTGGCTGTTGAAACTATTTGCTGGGGGGTGTATTGGACACGTCTTGCATGTCCAACCGAGGATTGTGCTGATCGAATTTGGCTTTCAATGAGTCTTTTCGGGTATCCTCTTCTTTGGAAGGGTGTTGATAGCTTTCTATTAATATCTTCCAATTCCCTATCGGCCAGGCAATCAGGGGTAAGAGAATCTGGTCTAATCGGTTCACCACAAGCCACAGAACAAAATAAAATGTCTTTAATAACGGACTACCTGCCTGGTCTACATAAACTCAACAAGATATTGAGAGATGGCTTCAAAATTCTTCAAGCTTCCGTCCACACCAAAAATCTTTTCACCGATCCACCTCACATTTGGTACAAGCAACCTTCCAACTTGAAAAACATCCTAGTACATCCTAAACTACTATACCCTGATGCAGAGAAACCACACAAACCTCACCATGGCTCCTTCCCATTGAATAGATCTAGATGAAAGACGTGTCTAATACACCCCCCCCCCAGCAAATAGTATCAACAGCCAAACAACAAAAATGGTCTTCAAAATACAGGGTCATCATAATTGTACATCGAAAAATGTCATATACCAGCTACAATGTAAATTTTGCTCAGCACAGTACATAGGCCTGACCACGGATGGTTTGAATATCAGAATGAATGGCATCAAACATGATGTTAAAATTATCAATATGGATAGGCCAACAGCTCAATGAGCTGCGAATCACAACATCACAAATTTTGATGACTGTTATACCACAAAAATAATTAAATCACTCCCCCCTGATTATAATCCCTCAGAACTGAGAAGATGGGAACTATCATAGCAGTGGTATACCAAGTCCAGAGAATCCCCTAACCTCAATATCGGATTAATCCATTCACTTTTTTCCGTCTCCAATCTCTTTTCCCCTGACAGACTTATATAAACTATAATCTCTCATATGCTCATGGAAACAATACATATATCTTTAATCTGTGCATCTGTGACATCTGATTTCTACACAATCTGTGATAACAAATTTTACATTTTTCATTTTATTTCATTCTCTCACATTTCATTTTGTGCTTTATCTTTGATTGACAAAGACCACTGTGTGGTTGAAATATTTCATAGGTTAAGTGCTTTTATTTGTTTCTATTTCAAGACTACAGAGTGGACTAATACCAAGGTAAGTCTGTCAGTCTCCTAGTTCAATATATATATATATATATATATATCCATTTTTTGTTTGAAATTTCAAATCAATAAAAACTTTAATTAATATTTTAACATTAATAACAATAGTTATGTTGTATAACATTATTATTTTTGTAGGTAGATTATTTTACACTTATAGGTCTACTGTTATCATATGCCGTCCAACCAAATTCTGAATTTTAATTTCATTTAACCAATGACGATTAATGTTCAAAATACGGTAAACATCATTTCCATATTAAAGTTGAATTTATAAAGTTATAACACAGTTGGTTTGAAATTGACATTTGAACAACGTAAAAAGGTTACATTTTATAATTATAAATAAATAAATAAAACCTCTTAAGGCACAGACACTTTTTATTTGTGGTTCAAAAGGTTTTATTTAATCATTTATAATTAAAAGTTACACCACAGTTGCTTCAAGTAACGTTATATTACGTTGCGGTTTGACGATGAGTATTTATATACAGTCGAAACAGATATGGAAAGAAAACTTTGGAGAGCTTTGAGTTTGAAGTAGTGTAATATTATAAAATTATATTCAGTCACTTTTTTATCTGATCATTTTGTGTTTTTAAAATGCGTTTGATATTTTATAGTAATTCGTATCTGGATATCATTACTCGCCTTGAGAAACATATCTTTTTATTTAAAAAAGTATCAAAATAAAGTTGTGGATGACATTTTATTATGAACAATTCATGTACTGACCAATATACATTTTATAAACAAAAATATGCATAAAAGTAATGGCTGGAAGATTTTCTTCAAAGTAATACATACGTATTACGAAGAGCTTCATTCGCCAGTCAACACTTGAAACTATACTCAGAAAATGTATAAACAAAACTACATTTGTCGACTCGAAATATGGCGGAGGTAAATTTATATCAATTGTAGACATTGAATTTATATTAGTAATAAAACAAACAAACACACACACACACACACACACACACACACACACACACACACACACACACACATATATATATATATATACACACACACACACACACACAAATGCAAAACATTTACCATATAATTATATGTAAAATCGTAACACAAATAACTATACACAGATTCTAACCTAGACTACATATAGTATTTTAGTATTTTCCACAGATTATACAGACCAAACAAAATCATTCCCCACACAAGACCAACAGTAGTGTAATACAGAAGATAATCGCTAACCATATATATATATATATATATATATATATATATATATATATATATATATATAGAGAGAGAGAGAGAGAGAGAGAGGGAGAGAGAGGGAGAAGAAGAAGTGAGGGTGTGTGTTTGTGTGTGGGCACTTCCTATATTAGCGCGTTAAACCAAAGCCCAAGTATACGGTGAATTAATCATTCTGCTATAATAACTATATTTTTATTTGAAAATATTTTATAACTATTTATAAATCTTTTCATAAGATAGATTTTATTGGCCGCTAGTTTGTTTTCAGCATGGAATTGTAAAGACAGGAATTAATATCGACTGCATCCCCTCCTCAGTTTAAGTATACAACATTCCATCCCTATTTATTTAGTAGTTGTCCCTATTTTGCATTATTTATTGTGGAAAACTGATCATGGCAGTTTGACACTGATGTTGCTTTAAGAGTAAATAAAGCTGAAGCCTATTGTGCTTAATATTTAAGACATTCGGGTTTGTCGGTTTATAAACAAATTATATCTCTTGCACTCTTGGATTTAATGAACCCTTTGAGGGAGTGTGAGATTCAGCTCCTTCTCGACTGAGAAATTAGTGAGAGCTTTTATGTTTATAATATAAATCTATTTGCTAATTGGAAAACTTTCAAGTTTAATAAACACAGGTACTTTTATACGGGTATAAACGGTTTTAGGTGATTTACAATCGTTTAAAATTCAATAAAAACTTTTATTTTTATGGAATTTTACTTTTCACCTGTGTCTAGCAATTTTACGATTTATTTATTACTAAATATTTTTAATGTAGTAATTTGTTAAATTAGGTTGTATTTATTTATAATTAATATAATCTTGATTTTGTGTTATCATTTGTGTCATAACTAATTAGCAACAAAATTTCTCCTTTAGTTTAAATATAATATCTATGTTCATTACTCATTCCATTTTTTATTACTTAGTATTTATTCCTCTTTTTATCTACCTTAAATTCTAACGATGTCATAATTATTTTTGACTGTTATAATTACTATTCTTTGTAATGGTTGTTCTATATTATTTACAATAATATTTGTATAATGTTTCCTGTTATTTGGTATTTCCCTTATACACTAAATTTATAAATATGTAGCCATATTTGAATGAACACAATATCATTTACCTGAAATTATTATATCTAGTCATAACATTTTCATTATTTAATAAAATAAACAAATTTTTTTGCACAAATGTATACTTTACCCTTATTTTTTTTCTATAAGTTAATTAATTTATATTTAAATGAGGATATTTCATATTTAACTTCTCGTTACTTCAGTTGAATCTTAATTCAATTATCTAATACGTTTTGAAATATATATATATATATATATATATATATATATATATATATAATATAACGTAAAGTACGAGGCTTTAGAGTAAATTCAGTTAGTTGCTAAAATAAATATCTATAGGATTTAGCAAAGAAAGACAAATAGTGTTGTAAAGTGCTGACAAAGCAGGTACCATCCATTATCCTTTTCCAGGAAAGCTAGAGGTCGTGCGAAACGAGGCGAGCTCTGACCTTGAACGGGAAAACAGTTATACAACTGGTTTTGGAGTGGTGGGGCGGCAGGTTGCCAGTCTGCTGCTTTCACCCGCCGGTTTCACATCGTAAATACGCGTCGTGCTAAACATCTAGCCTTACTTGTTTTGATTAGTTAGTGTTTTATAGAAAAAAAGTGTATTAACTTCTAGTTAAGTTTAATTTTTAGTGTAGTGTAGTGTTTGGTTTAACTAGTTCGTTGACTGTTTTCCATTAAGTGTGACGTTAAAATGGCTGTCAACAGGCCAAACAATAAGGTCGGTGGTAAAATTCTAAATAGCCAAGCAAGAGAAATAATTTTTAATTTGCACAATTTTATGAAAAGAGAAGCTGAAGAAGGACCAATATTATTGAAACAAGTTGAACAACGTTTTGCGAAAGCTGCGGGAGTGTCCAAGACAACTGTGAAACGAATTTTGAGTGAACATAGAACCGCGCCGGCAACAGGACCTCGCTTTTCAACGCCAAGGAAAACATGGAATAAAAAAAATAAAAAAACATCTTATGACGACTTCGACAAGACTGTTATTAGGCGGACTGTACATGAGTTCCATAAGATGGATGGACAACGCCCTACGCTAAAAACGTTGCTTCCTGTATTAAAAGAAAAAAATTGGCCCCAACTAGCAATTCCAAAAAAGCAGACATAGTGCAGTGGTTAGTAAATCACAAGATCCTTTTCCACGACAGCATGTTAAAAACAGAACTATACCAACTTGTAAAATTTAACAAGAACCCTCACAAAACCTTCGAAATCGATGGTCTCCTTGCTGAACACGGCCACTCTGTCTTGCGCCTTCCTCCTTACCATCCCGACCTGAACCCGATAGAAATGATATGGTTCCTCATAAAAAACCACGTTGCCCTAAAGAATGTGAGTTTCAATAAAAATGACTGCATCCAACTTGTACAAGAAAAGGTTCGAGACATTACATCAGATGAATGGTCAAAGAAATGCCAGCACGCTCGAGACGTTGAACAGAAGTATATGGAATACGAAATATCACTTGATGTCATCACAGACAGAATCATCATCAATGTTGATGGGGACAGTAGTGATGACGACAATAGTGACAGTGAGCAGTCTAGCCACGGAGAAGAAAGTGACGGGGAAATGAGTGGCGTGGAATAACTTCATTAACAAGGCCTAATGTAAGAATTAAGTAACGCCATATGTGTCTATTTACTAAATAAATTGCATGAGTTTTCAAATAGGCTGGTAGTATTTGTTTACATAATTTTATTTCATTTAAATTTATCAGTGGTACTTTTTGTTTTTACTGGTTTATAAACGGTATATTACAAGTGCAGTATTTATACGTGTAGTAGTTATTTATTTATAGGCAATATTTAAACTCAGGGTAGTACATCGCCGCTTTGCCGGCACGCCGAGCCGTCGCTTCCCCTACGCCGGCGATCACTCCCACCTAACCCTACCTCCTCCCCTACTCGGGGCTCTCCTCGTTCCGCACGACCTCTATAAACTGCGGGCCGGCAATTTGACAATAGAAGGGTCCAAACTTATTAGGACGGGAAAATCCACTGACCGATATAACCTGGGAAAATAGCCGTGTACCGTTAGATGGAAACTGTGGAAACTTACAAAGAACACATTGGTAGTGGGAGAGATTAGGGATTTCATAAAAACTAAATGATCGGGAGACGTGGGAGAGGTTTTTGAAGGGAACTCGAGAAGAAGCCAGTCGGATTGGTGGGGACAAGGATGGGAGTGTTGTAAAAAGAATAAATTGTTAAATTAAGTAAAGGATTTTTATAAGTAAATTTTAAAAAAGTGCGACGTAAAAGTTTTTTTTTAGAAATATAAAAGTAAGTTTTTTTGTGTGACAAGTGTAAGTGCAGAAGGTAACAAAGGCCAATATTCCAGGGGCTCTTTAGAACAATAAGTATTATTTGAATATAAGTGTAGCCAACAGACATCAATATTTTAGTTCAGAACAAATTTAATTTCATTACCATTTATAAAATTTAATCTAGTTTCACCATTTCTAATTTAAGAAGCAAAGATTAGCGACCCGAGAGCAACTACAAAGTTTTAATACTGAATTTATTATCTTTGTTATGTTATTTTATTAGAAATCTAAAGCCTCAAAAGTACACCTTTTATAATTGTAATGTTAGTTAAGATATGAATCCTGTCACTGCAAAATATTATTATAAATTTAGTATAATGTGTAAAGAAATAAATGCAAGTGATGTTTAAAATTTATAAGATTGTTAATTCTTTATAAACCTGAAGGTGTGACATTAGATAGGTAAAGTAAAGTTATAACATAAAAGTAAAATTTTAATTATAACAAAAGTAAAGTTATAATTTGGCGCCCATCTAGTTGGCAAGTTAAATAGAAATGGTAAATATAAATAAATAAAGTAAATCATAAATTAATAAACAAACCTATTAACTGTTGGTTTAAGTAAAAGTGTTAATTAAGGAAATTTAATAAAAAACTGTGAACATTATTAAAACTATAGCGAACATTATTAGGGAAGAGACTTTAAATCATGAATAAAGTCGATGAAACAAATTTGGGTGTGGGGACAGAGACGAATATAGGGACTAACGTTAACACCGGAATAGATATGCTACAGTAAATGAAAGTCTTAAGTGCGAAAATAGATCAAACTACACAAGATGTAAAGTAATTTTAATTAGTAAATTAGATGAATTTTCACAAGATTTAATTAGTAAATTAGATGAAACTAACAGAAAGATAGGTGAAATAGGTAATAATAATGAAGACTTTAAGGTAGAAATTAATGATGTATTAATTAAGGATAAGGAAGAATGCAATTATGAAAGCTTAGAATTAAACAATAAAACTGATACAACACAAACTAAATTAGCGGAGGTGGAAATAATGTGTGAAGATCACAACTAAAACAAGCTGAAGATTTAAACATACTCAAAATTAACATGGGACAATGTATTACTGACAACCTTAAGTTAAAACAGTTAGACGACCACCTTAAGCAAAACCAAAATCAATTAACGTCAGTAAAAATTCGAAGGGGACATGTCAACATGTTAGATTACGTGGAACAAAATTTATTGTATTTTCAAGACTTATCACCTAAAATACCAGCTGTATTGATAATTCAAAAATTGGCACAACTTTGTGACCTAAATGTTGCAGCAACTTTAATCATTAGAGGTATAAAAAGTAAAAGTGCATTTGCGAACCCAATGACAGAATTTCACCTTCAGCAGAAGGAACACTTTCGATTTACAGGACAAAATAGATCCGGCCAATTTAGCCAAAGAAACGAAAATACCCCATTTAAAAGAGGAAAACACCTGCAATGGTCAAGGACAATCGACCCTTGTGTTGATCATATGTATAATTATTCAGACCCATATAATACTTCTTTGATTTATAAAAAAAAAATAATAAAATAATAAAAATAATATAATAGGTGATACGAAAAATATAATAAACAATGAATAACGAACTTAAAATTAATAAACTGCGCAAAAGAGAAATTTAATTAGGTAGTTATAAAATTATTATTTAGTTAAACAAGTAAAACGAATTGTAAAATTTTCACATTTAATTTTAAAGAAAGATTTTTAATTTGTAAGATGTGATTTAGTAATTATGGAATATTTGATAAGAGAAATGATCTACACAATTTTTCTAATATAAATGGGAGAAAAATTATATTTGTTATTGTAACTAATTAAAATTGAGGTTAATTGAGAAGGTATAACAGTATTATAATTATAAACCATTTAGGAACGTATGAATATTAATTTTAACTTTTTAATAAACTTGTAAGGCTTTCAATTAAGTTACTTCATCTGTCAGCTATTTTGTAATAGTTTCAAGTAAGACACTGTCAACTAAAACATTTAATCACTAAAACAATTCACAAAACTGGGTAAATTTAATCTATAATTATAGCATTATATTTGCGACACTTTGTCTTGTTTAGTATTAATAACATTAAACAATTGAATTATTTTATTCAGTTTAATAATGAATTATGCAGCATATTTTTATGACATGTTTTAAAATTGTAAGATAATGATAATTAACTGTTAGTGATTTTTAATATGTATTTTTAGCATAAACGCAATTGCTTATTTGTTTTATTTAAAATGAATCTTAACCCTGTAACAAAATACTCGTCTTAGTAAAAGAAATTAATATTCTCCTTTTTGGTTGTAAACCTTATTAAGTTAGTTATATTTGTATTCGAAATTTAAGATTGGGTGAAGAATTTAAAACAAATTGTTCTTTGATGTCATAGCATTCAAATATTATAAAATTTACATTTAAGAAATCAAAGAAAATTAATATTAAAATTCTGGGGACTCTATAACATAAGGTACGAGGCTTTAGAGTAAATTCAGTTAGTTGCTAAAATAAATATCTATAGGATCTAGCAAAGAAAGACAAATAGTTTTGTAAAGTACCGACAAAGGAGGTACCATCCATTATCCTTTTCCAGGAAAGCTATAAACTGCGTGCCGGCAATTTGACAATAGAAGGGTCCAAACTTATTAGGACGGGAAAATCCACTAATCGATATAGCCTGAGAAAATAACCGTGTACCATTAGATGGAAACTGTGGGGACTTACAAAGAACACATTGGTAGTGGGAGAGATTAATAATTTCATAAAAACTAAATGATCGGGAGACGTGGGGGACTTTGGAAGGGAACTCGGAAAGAAGGCAGACGGATTGGTGGGGACAAGGATGGGAGTGTTGTAAAAAGAATAAATTGTTAAATTAAGTAAAGCGTTTTTATAAGTAAATTTTAAAAAAGTTTTTGTTAGAAATATAAAAGTAAGTTTTTTTGTGTGACAAGTGTAAGTGCAGAAGGTAACAAAGGCCAAGATTCCAGGGTCTCTTCAGAACAATAAATATTATTTGAATATAAGTGTAGCCAACAGACATCTATATTTTAGTGCAGAACAAATTTAATTTCATTACCATTTATAAAATTCAATCTAGTTTCACCATTTCTAATTTAAGAAGCAAAGTTCCCGTATTAGCGACCCGAGAGCAACTACAAAATTTTAATACTGAATTTAATATCTTTATTATGTTATTTTATTAGAAATCTAAAGCCTCAAAGTCCACCTTTTATAATTGTAATGTTAGTTAAGATATGAATCCTGTCACTGCAAAATATTAATATAAATTTAGTATAATGAGTTAAGAAATAAATGCAAGTGATATTTTAAATTTATAGGATTGTTAATTCTTTATAAACCTGAAGACGTGACATTGGATAGGTAAAGTAAATAAATAACATTAAAAATAAATTATAATTATAACAAAAGTTAAGTTATAACATATACTTGTGTGTGTGTGTGTGTCTGTGTGTGTGTGTGTGTGTGTTTGTTTGTGTGTGTGTGTGTTTTCGTTATTGAATGTTTTAAAAATGTATTTGAATTTTTAAATATACCTGATATACACTGTTTACTAAAACAGACTAGTTTCGACGACAATAAAACCTTCATCAGTGCTTAGCTACTACTAACCACATATTACAACCCTATTATTCATCATTAATATGAGCCAAGCACTGAAGAAGACGACATTGTCGTCGAAACTGGTCTGTGTGTTTTAGTAAACTAATGTGTGATGAGATTTAGAGTTAGTGTTTTAATTTATGCCTAATATAGTATTAAACAAATATTTCACATGATAATTTTTAAAATATTTAAAGAATAATGGAAGGCACTAAAAAATCTATTTGAGAATAAAAAATAAAAAAGGTAAACATGGAACTGGCTAACGGAACCGAAACTGGAAGGCAGAATATAATATAGTTTTACTACAATTTAGTTAAGTAATTAAATTATAAGTAACTATAACGTAACTAAGTAAGTACTTTGTGCAGACGTGCTTCGAAACAATTGTTTCGTTTACGAAGCTAACCATCTACAGTATACGATTGTTTCAAAAAGCGCGCAAGTATTCACTCACGCTATAGTTAATTATAATGTAATCAGTGAATTCTAGATTTGTACAACAATCAGCTTTAAGTAATTACAATTAAGTTCATAATAAATTATTCTAGCCTTCTTAAAAGAATATCTTTAGGAGGTATTTAGAACCAAAAAATATACCGAATAGAAATTCGATTTAACGGGATCTATTAAAGTTGTTAAAAATAGACAGTTCCCTATGGCATTATTTGATTAATTAAAGTGAGACATATTGAAAAACAAACTAAATCCTAGCAAATATTTACACCGATAGATTGGATACATGTTAAATGTGAGCTGTATTGTTTTTATTCCTCATATTGTGTGTATTGTGGAATTCAACAATTATATTGTAAATTGTTGTTTCATATCTCTGTAAATGTAAAAATGCTAACAAAATGAATAGTTACGTTAAATTGAAGTGGTATTGAATAAGCGAATCGATTCTAATTGATAAACAATATTTGTAGTTTGACATCCTCCGCATAAATAAGTAATTTCCAACGCTACAGTACGAAATTTAAAATTGACAATCGAATAAACATGTACAGTAGAACTCCAATCATCCGAACTCAGACCATCCGATTTGGCCATTCTTAGTGAAGCTAGTGTAGTTTTGGCGGATAGATTGTCATAGACAAGTAGGAGAAAAGAGTTGCGGCTGAGATATACTGTGGTGGACAATCAACGGCATTAGACATTAAAATGAGCAAACCTACACTTTAAACTTCGTGTTGAAACTAAAACTAAGCTACAGTACTTGAAAATGTAGATGATCGTTCGTCAAGAGAATCAATGAAGGCAGCTAAACTCTAAGAATTAAAAGTTGCCGTTGTCAAGGGGTTTTAACAAAAACCTTCTATGGGAAACACAATTTCGGGACCGACTCTTTCTGAAAAAGCTAGAATTTTAGCTCAAAATGAAAGAAAAAAAATACTACTGAACTGATGGTTTTCAAACATCTAGTCATACAGTTCGAATCCAACTTAAATACAAAAACTTTGAAGAATTAAAAATAATGAATTAATATTTTAAAAAAAGTATATTAACATCTAGCGTCGTCTACTACAAGTTTAATAAAATGTAATTGAACTTGAGTGGACAAATAAAAAGTATTTTGTTAACCAATAAAAAATTTTTATATATTATATATAATAAATTAAAAATATTTCAAAAACAAGAATACTTTTAATGAATATATTTATTCAAAGCTTTTCGCCGATAAAATAGTACCAGCATCTTCAGGAAAATAATTATCTAAGTGAAATATCTAAGTAAAATAATTAAATAATTATTTTCCTGAAGATGCTGGTACTATTTTATCGGCGAAAACTTTGAATAAATATATTCATTAAAAGTATTCTTGTTTTTGGAATATTTTTAATTTATTAACTATATTACAAGAAAACATATCACCATATTTAATATATATATATATATATATATATATATATATATATGTATATATTTTTATTTATATTTTAGTAAAATATATTATACACTAGTAGTAGTGGTTTGATTGTAACTATTTATTAAAAAAGAACTAAAATAAAATTTTAGTGAGTGTTGACCCAAGTACGAATTGACTTGACACTTTTAAAAAATATCACTTAGAATTAAAATATTGGAAACAACCCCAATCCCACAAAAATAATATGAAAATAACTTATAATACAAGTTACCTAAGAATAAATCCTCATGTACATTTCGATGACCATGTCGTCATCATCAGAGGGGTAGTTTAATCTTAGGTAGCTTGTATTATCAGTCAATTTGGATTATTTTTGTGGTTTGGTGATTGTTTCCAATATTTTTATTGTAATATATTGTACCACTGTACACTTGATATAGTATATTTTATATTACCTGTCATACATTCAGATACATTTTTATAATTATTATTCATTTTTCACCAGGAAAAAATAATATTATATATAAGAAACAACGGTTTACCCAGTCAATTGCACTTTATAGTAAATAAAAACACAACATGTTTTGTACAACTTATTCATAGCCATTAAACTACACAAATAAATATAAATAACAAGTCACCCTCAACTACAAAACAATCACAAAACCTTATTCAGCGAAATGTGCTGCATAAAATTGTCTGTATGAAAGAGTGTTTTGTCACTATTCATAATATAATTCCCACCACTCAACGGTGCTGTTTATTATTATAGAAAACATATTAAATAATAACCATTCCTCATAAATAGAACACCAGGAAAAGAAATATTGAATAGATTTGAATCTATTGTGCAACAATGGTTCAATACAGAAGTTCTAAATAATGCATCCTTATAGTGGAATATAAATTATACCAGAGTAAATCGTCCACAGTTGTGTATAAAACTGCTTTGCTTAAAACCAATATTAGGAATATTTTAAACTCGGAATATGATTTTAACCAGCTCATCTCAACGTGCAACGCAACATACTAATTACACAAATGCATTATTTAAACAATTCTGCATGCACGTTTAGTCTGTGATAAAAATATGACCACACTTTATTTTTATATTAAATAAACAGATATTTGTTATTATTCCTATGTTTAATTTTAGCAGAATAACCATCCTTCGTACGAGGTTGACGTATATTTGTATTGATTTTATTTGTATTTGTATTTGTATTTTTTTTTTTTTTTTTTTTTTTTTTTTTTTTATTAAAACTGGTCATTTCTGACCAACCATTAATTTACATTTGATAATTAGATTTTAGCTTTTATTACAAAGAATCCATTGATTTCTATTGTATCTTGTTTGATGTTGGAAGCCAACCGGCGTGAGGAAGAGTATTGTTGTCACTCTTGTCGTTCAACGAGTTCAAATGGTTTTGTCCTTTTGAGTCGTCTTGTCAGGTGGTTGTTGTCGAGAAGTCTCAGTGCCTCAGGATTTTCGTGTTGAGTGAGCCGATTTACGTGTTTGATGGCGTTCTGTTTTATGACTTCCTCGACCATGGATACACCAAGATCGCAATGCAAGTCACTGTTACGCACATACCAAGGAGCGTTGGCGATGTTTCTTAGTACTTTGTTCTGGAAGCGTTGTATCCCTTGTATGTGACATTTGCTGGCACAGCCCCAAAGCTGTATACCATACGTCCAAACCGGTTTGAGGATTTGGTTATATACCAATAGCTTGTTGTATATTGATACCCGTGAATTTCGACCGAGTAGCCAATACATTTGCCTGTAGCGAGTCTGGAGTTCTGTGAGTTTTATTTTGACATGCTCGACCCATTTGGCTTTTGCATCAAGATTCATGCCGAGATATTTAGCTGAATCATGATATGGGATAACACTTCCATTCATTTCGAGCCTCTGAGGGTTTGGGATCCTCTTGTTTGTAAAGTTCACATGGACTGCCTTCTGGTCGTTGAGTTTGATGCGCCATTTCTTGGTCCAAGCCTCAACTGAATCGTTTGATCTTTGTAAGCGTGTTGTCGATTCTTGAACGGTTTTCGCTGTCGCTGCGTTTGCTGTGTCGTCTGCGAAAGTGGCCGTGATGACGTTGGCTGTTTGCGGAAGATCACTGGTGTACAGCAAGTACAGGATTGGTCCCAATACGCTGCCTTGTGGGACTCCAGCTTGTATTTCCTTGAAGTCAGAATACGTAGATTCGTGGTTTACTCGAAACAGTCTGTTCGATATGTACGATTTCAGTAGATTCACAAACTGGGCTGGCAGAAACATGTTGAGTTTGTGAATCAAGCCTTCATGCCAAACTTTATCGAAGGCTTGTGAAACATCCAGGAAGACAATCGAGCAGACCTCCTCACCTTCCAGTGCTTTTTCAATGATGTCAATTAGTCGATGCACCTGTTCCACCGTAGAGTGTCCTCGCCTGAATCCAAATTGATGGTCGGGCAGTAAGTTCTTTTCCACGATAATAGGTTTAAGCCTGTTGAGAAGCAGCTTTTCAAAGAGTTTTGACATTATGGGTAGAAGTGATATCGGCCTGTACGACTTGACCTCTGTTGCTGTTTTGCCGGGTTTCAGGATCATGATCATCTCCGCCACTTTCCATGTTGCAGGGACGTGCATAAGTCTAAGGGACGCATTAATTAATAATAAAAACATTTTTAGTCCTTTTGTTGTCAGTTTTTTCAGCACTAGTCCTGTGATTAAATCGTATCCTGGTGCTTTCTTCGGGTTCAAGTTGTATTTTAGTTCTCGTTTAAGCTCTTTTAATGTCACTTTTTTAATAATTTTAGACTGATTATTAGTGTTTAGGTGAAGTTCTTCTTCATTCGTGGCTTCATTCGGCTTGAAGATGTTTTCAAGATGATCTCCAAACGTGTTAGCTTTTTCTTGGTCCGATCTTGCCCATTCATTGTTCTCTTTCAGGATGGGTGGTACATGATGGATTTTCCTTTTCAGTCTTCTCGTTGTTTTCCAGAGGGAATAGTTAGTGTTTTTGTCTGCAGACAGATTCTCGAGGAAGGAGTTTGCAGAGTCTTCTCTCAGTTGGTGGATCAATCTTTTGATTTGTTGGGATTCTCTATTGAGATGATTTTTAACGACGGGATCTCTTGTACGCTGCCATTTTTGCCTGGTTCTTCTTTTGTTTTTTACTAGGTTTCTTACTTCCATAGGGTAGTTGTATCCAGGTGTTTTATGAGTAATTGTTCTAGTGTTATCCCACACTGCTTGTTGAATAAGACTGGTAAATTTTGTCACCGCCTCGTCAAGATGATCCCCAGTAGACAGGTCAATGTCGAGGGTAATTCCCTGATCTAGTTGTAATTTAAAACTTTCCCAATCCGTAGTTTTATTGCATAAAGTCGGTTTCGCTGGCTTTTTGATGATAGTTTCGCTCAATGTCATGATGATCGATGAGTGATCCGAGTCCAAGTCATAGCTGTCCTCCAAGGTAATGAAATTTGCCGCAAATTTTCTGGTTATGAAAAAATCCAGAACGTCTGGGGTCTTGTTTCTGTCTGTAGGCCAGTAGGTCGGTTTCCCAGTTGAATGTACTTTACATCCAGTTTTGTCTATTGCATTTTTAAGTTCTCTCCCTTTTGTATTATCCAATCGGGAACCCCATAGGGAATGTTTGGCGTTAAAATCGCCTCCAAGGACGAATCTCTCTCCTAGATGTCGGATTATCATTGTGTAATCGTCTTCTTTTAGGTTATGTTTCGGGGGAAAGTAGACTGCTCTCACTTTGAAGTTTTGTTTCATTGACGAAATGCTTAACACTGTCAGCTGAGCTTCCTCTTTTCGAATGTTGAGATCCTCATTGTACTTCAGGTTATTTTTGATGAAGATTGCACTTCCCCCATGTGCCCGATTGTCTGGGTGAGTGGTATGGTGGGTATTATATCCATTTATTTTAATGTATTGTTGGTTAGAGAGATGAGTCTCTGAGATGAAACAGATGTCAATTTTATTTTCATAAAGGTAGAGTGAGAATTCTTCTTTGCTGTTTAGAATGCTGTTTGCATTCCAGGTACCAATACGTATGTTTGTATGATCCATACTTATTTTTTGGATTTGTTTTTATTGGCTGGAATCTTACTCCAGAGGGCATTTAATTTGTTTGATAGCGTTCTGTTTGATCTCTCTAAGGTCTCAAACTTCTGCATCATGCTTTTCATCATACTCAGCACCTCATTGCTGTTGGTGTTTTGATTAGTAGTGATGTTTTGCTCATTTGTACTTTGTCTGTTGCTGCTCAGTGCTTGGGCATAAGTCAGGTTTTTGGCAGTTCTTGGGTCTGTCAGTTTCTGTTTCCTTGCCGCGTTTCCTGCTGTTTCAGTGTGTACTGGTTTTTTGATGAGCTTTTCACGCATTTGTTGGAGTTTGATTGGTACTTCACATCCCCTGTAGTTGGCCGGGTGGTTACTTCCACAGTTAGCACATTTGGCTTCTACATTTCTAGGTTTCGTACAATCTATAGTAGGGTGCTTGCCTGCACAATTAACACATCTGTGAGTTTTGTTACAGAAGTTTTGTGTGTGCCCGAACCCTTGGCATCTCTTGCACTGAGGAATCATTTTATTTATTCTCAACGCTTCAATTGAGATCTTCATGTTACAGATGTATCTGATTTCATAAATCCTTTTCATTTCAGTTCTGGGACTAAAAGTTAGTATGAAGAGAGGAAGTTTTTTATATTGCTTCTCACCTTCTTCATCTCTAGTGACCCTAAATTTTTGCTTAACATCACAGATTTCAAATCCTTGATCCAAGAGATCACTTTTGATACCGTTTTCACTTGTTGAGACATGTAGGTTTCTCGCCATCACTTTAATGCACCTTTCTTGCTTATTTTCGAAAGAGTACCATTCAAATCCTTCCAGTTTCATTATCTCTGTCACTTTTCTATAGTCATCACTGTTATCAACATTTATTTTCACTTTATTGTCACTCATGCGCATAAGTTTATGGTTGATGCCATATAAGGCTTTGTTCAGTAAGGATATGCTGTCAGTGCAGATGATCACTGGTGGTGGTTTAACTGCTTTGGTGGTTTTTTTCTGTTGCGTTTGGTCTTTATTATTGTAATTTTTCTTTGGGGTGGCAGATTTGGTTCTTTTTCTGTTTTCGTTAAGTATCCACTATGTTTCTCCTTCTACCATTTCCTCTTCTTCATCCCATGTAGGATACTTAAAGGGAGAGTAGGGCCCGGAGCGTTCTTTAACCTGGGCTGGATTACGTTCCACAATTAATTGGGTACTTACAGCGCGTAGGCTGAAGTCTTTATTTTGATTTTCCCCTTGCAGTGTTGCAATTACATTATTAGCCTGCATTAATTGATTCTCTAGTGTTTTCACTTGGCTAACTAGGAAGTTAACTTGCTCTTGAAGAGCGTGGAGCTGTTGTTCTGGGGACATATGTGGGCCGATTGATTGATTCATCAATATTTGTATTTGGGATGAATTTAGTTTACTGAAACATATCCCAATAAATATTTTAAACTTACCGTTTAGTGTCTTGAAAATCCAAGAGAAGGAAATGCTTCTGCTTGAAACATGACATTTGTAAAGCATAACTAACCATGAAAGATGAATAACAACCAGCCTATGTGTTAACCAGAGAGCGTAAGAAACTCCATGTAAACTTTCAGATCAATGGGTCTAGTAGTTTTTACGTGATTGAGTAACACACACACACACACACACACACACACACACACACACACACACACACACACACACACACACACACACACACACACACACACACACACACACTCACACACGCACGCACACATACACACATACATACACACACACACTCACACACGCATACACACGCACGCACACACGCGCGCGCGCGCACACACACACACACACACACACACACATAAACTCACACACTATTCCATTTTTATGTATTAGTACAGATAAATCCATCACTTGCAGAGATATAGAATATTAAATACAGTTGATTTATGAGTGGAGTGTAATTGAGTTATAATCTTTGGGGATATTTCGACCAGTCTAAATTTATTTACAGTCTTAATTAATTACTGTAATATATTAACTAGTTTAATATTACAAACTATTTATTTAATTATCTATATTAACTAACGGAAGACACGTTAAAATCTTCATCAAGATCGCTACATAGCGATCGAAAACATCCTGTTTCCGTAAGTTTTTACAAATTTACAAAATTTAAATATCCGATAGTCAGGAAATAATGATAAAATGATTTTCACAGAACGTAATGGAATACAAAATTCAGGATATTAAGTAAGTAGAAAATATAATTCTAGCTTACATAATATGTTCCGTTTTAAGCATATGTATATAAGATTGAATTAATTTAGAATTTTGTGTCTTTTAAGTGAAATCTTTCTCTTTTATGTAAACTAAAGTGTTTAGTCGATTTTGAAAGAGGTTGTTTTGTTATATCTTTCTCAATTTAAAGCGCACATATTACGTCTTTTTAAACTTATAAAATGTGTGATACTATTTTTCTTGGCCAATATTTTCTAAAAAGCCAATTCATATCGAGAAACAAACGTAATAACAAAGGTTCCAGTTTTCACACCTTTCCCCCTACACAACAAGGGTATATAGAGAGCGCTGGTATTGACGCACTCAATCATTCCACAACTGATGTTCCAATCGCTTAAATGGGAGCATTTCCTTGGTAATCCCTGGAGGATATCAGGCAAAAGTGTAACCCTTGCAATTCCTTTTCATTGCAGCTTACATAATATGTTTAAATGTTATTGTATGGATGAAATTAAGTTGAATTAACATAATTATTGACTGTATATAACATATCTCAGACTATAATTTAAGCCTTTTTAAAAGTCAAGCCTTTGATAAAAAAAAAAAAAACAAATGAGTAAACTAAACCCCACTAGAAGACTGGGATACTTATTTTTTAAAGTTTTACACGGGGACAGTCATTTATTGAAATAGAAATAGTTTGGTATCTGTCCAACTTTCGTTTTCCCTCTGTTCTCTACTGCACACCTTGATATAACGAACACGGTTGCATTTCACCTGTTACAGTTTATATGCACTTTTACTGTTAACATTGGAACAGCCTGTAACATAGGTATAGCCATCTCTGCTTTGTAGATGTATATATTCAGAGTGTACATTATTGGCGTTCATCTTGTTATTAAATGAAAGAGCAGCTACAAAAAAAAAAAATAAATAAATAAATAAAATAAAAATACATAGAATAAAGCAAATATCTATTTATTCCACTATCTCTCTCACGAGTACTCTCAGTGAGGACAGCGCTATATATTATAGCCTTCAAGTCATCCTTTCAGAGGTGATGCCGTACAATGCAAGACTATATACGTAGTGTAATCCTTTTGTACGCCTTTCCTTCATGGCGATAACAGTCGATAATGATGGCTTTGTTCTCTAGCTAAAACAGAATTTCCCGCTGTCCTCCCAGACAGTACTCGTGAGACAGATAGTGGAATAAACGCTACGATGTTTGCTATATCATAATGTTCTATATGCGTAAAAGTTGTAGCTGTTGTGGTGTTTGACTTGGAAGCAAAACGGAAGCCAATAATGCACTCTCTGAATATGTGCATCTAAAGGGATGGTTAAAATTGGAACAGGTTGTTACTTTACAGTAATAGTAAATCCAAACTGTTATAGGTGAAATGTAACCGTGTAGGAGGGAAAACGGAATTTGAACCTAGCCCCAATATTACTTCTAGTTTCTTCGTATAAAACTTCTTCAATAAATCACTGTCCCGTGTATAGAAATAAAATATATATTCGCTGCCAGACATTTCTTTATCGTTCCTATTGGGGTTCCGTTTTACTATTTTGTTGATTAAAGGAACCACTTTTAAAATGCTTAAATTAAAATCTAAAATATGGTATATACATTCAATAAACATAAAGTATTGTTTAGCTTCATGCATTATTATGTAATCACTTGATTGTAGTAGCACTTATATTTTGATTAAATGAAGATGGCCGTTTCGGGAGATGTGTCCCATTATGGAATCTGACCGTAACTAGCAATCATCTAATGTAGCATATAGGCAAGCATGTAAGTTTCACTAGTAGCTCAAGTTGAAAGTAGAAACCAGTATATTACATACAAGTTAATTATGTTGAAATTTTATAACAAAGTAAAATAGATGAAAAAATATTTTATTAGTTAAAATTGGTTTTAAAAACACGCATATTTATTAGGTTATACAAAAATAAATTATCTCTGAAAATAGTATTTAAAATAAATTAAATACCCTTTATACAATATATTTAGTTCTGCCTGCTCGCCAAAATAAATAAATATATGAAAGCATAAACATAAATGTAGGTGAAACTTTCAATATGCACTACTCATCTTCATTTCAGTGGAATATCTCTATATATTTGAGTACAGTTTTCTACCTTTCCTAAAGTTACAATATTTTCCTCTGTTGACGCATTTCTGAGTGACCCCATTTTCAAAACTTATGTCGTACTTCCTCTGTTGACACGTTTCGGAGTGACTCCATTTTTAAAACTGAAGCCGTACATCCTCTGTTGACGCGTTTCAGAGTGACTACATTTTCAAAACTTAGGTCGTACTTCCTCTGTTGACGCGTTTTGGAGTGACTCTATTTTCAAAAATTATGTCGCACTTCCTCTGTTGAAGCGGTTCGGAGTGACTCCATTTTCAAAAATTATGTCGCACTTCCTCTGTTGACGCGTTTTGGAGTGACTCTATTTTCAAAAATTATGTCGCACTTCCTCTGTTGAAGCGGTTCGAAGTGACTCCATTTTCAAAAATTATGTCGCACTTCCTCTGTTGACGCGTTTTAGAGTGACTCTATTTTCAAAAATTATGTCGCACTTCCTCTGTTGAAGCGGTTCGGAGTGTCTCCATTTTAAAAACTTAGTTGTACTAAAGAATAACATTTAAGTTTTGAAAATAGAGTTACTCCGAGGAACATATTGTAACGTTAGGAAAGGTATAACTGCACTTAAATATATATAAATATATATATATATATATATATATATATATATATATGTATTTATTTATTTATATACATATATCACGTGAGGCTGTCGAAATAGAGAAGCAAGGCAGTCTTAACAAAGGCGATGATTTTTTGAATTTGCTCGCAGTGTGAAAATGTGTCATCGATAGATTTTATCGGCAGAAAGGTGAACAAAGGGAAAGGAATGTGAGTAATTGTTTGGCTCCGGTGTGTGTGGATTGACGTCAATGGGCGTGGCTTCATTCCTCTATATAGCAGCAGAGTTATCTGCGCTCATCACTCGCTCTTCGGCTGTTGTTGGGTTCACCTCGTCAATGCTAGATGAGATTCTAGCGAAACGTCGGAACTGCTATTTTGTGCACTTCAGAATGAACGGATGTACTCCAGGTAATAACTCTTTATTATCACACACACACACACACACACACACACACACACACACACACACACACACACACACACACACACACACACACACACACACACACACACACACATACACACACACACACACACACACACACACACACACACACACACACACACACACACACACACACACACACGCACGCACGCACACATACAAACATACACACACACACACACACACACACACACACACACACACACACACACACACACACACACACACACACACACACACACACACACACACACACACACACACACACACACACACACACACACACACACACACACACACACACACACACACACACACACACACACACACACACACATATATATATATATATATATATATATATATATATATATATATATAAATTTAGACGTTTTCATGAATCTAGCTGGATTTTAAAGATTTGCACAAACGTATAAGTTTGCGAAAGTCGTAAAAATAGTTCGTCACAGCATAAACATACATGTTTCGCGAGACGTCATATTGCATGAACAATAAAACACTCGTGCCAAGTTGAATAATTTATAGATACAGATTACCTATAAATCCGGCCAGGAGTCATATTTATTTGCCGGAGTTTAAGTGAATACATTATTTCCTGAAGAAGAAAATGCCACTTTAAACTGTTGTATCTTTATAAAGGTGTATTAGATACATAGGCTAAGTAGTTATATAATGTATTAATTTATGACAACTGAGTTGGTTTTATTAAAAAGTGAATTTAAATCAAATAAAACTAATAAATTTTATTACAATATCATCAGCAAACATTTTCAATTGTTGGATGCTACCACAAAGAAAAACGGCAATACAGACATTGAAATTTATCAAATTAATGAAAGTAATGTAATATATTCAAAATTTTATTTAGTATACAAAATAAATATATGTAAAACGTTATTTAAAATCGATTTTTTAAATAGCTTTTAAAACCTGTAATGCATTTATTCATAAAATAAAAGAAAAAAAAACTACACATAAAATAGAATTTATAAATTTGAATGGAATAATAGTAATGCATTTTATATAGGTAAAATAACAAACCCAATGGAAGATACAGACATCACCTCAATGAAAGAAAAAAGTGTAGACTACATTCTCCGTAGTTTAGAAG
>JBAIZL010000004.1:267271263-267316263 GCA_036971475.1 Prosapia bicincta | reverse complement strand
CTCAGAATCTATTTGTATGCAAATAAAGATTGGCCGTATCGTACTTATAGCTTAACCGTAGAGGCCTTACCGAAGGAATTCAGTTTCCAATAAATAAAATCAATTTCCCTGTTCAAGATCGGAACTGGAACATAATCTCATTGCTTGTGTTGAGGACGGGGATAGTTTATGATGGAAGGTTGATAGTTGAGGGTGATAATTCTCGGCTGGAGAAGGTGTACTCAATAATCATATCAGATAAACCTGAGCGGATGTTGTAGGAGATGTCGCCGAAATTATGAAACTGGGTCACATAGTCGTACAGCTATGAGTTTTAGCGTATAAGTGTTTTTATAAAATTACAAATTATTTTACACAGAACTTATACCTTCGTATATTAAATAACAAAGTTGAAAGCTTTTGAACAAATAATTACCCTATGCGCCAAAATAAACAGTACTGAAATTTAATCAGATGTAGTTGCCTTTTTCGTCACCTCTGACGACTTTTGATTATTGCCGCGTGCTCGTATTGATGTATTTCATTTGAGGTTAGTTTTATATGGTGCTAACTACTGAGAGAAAACTGTATAAATAAAATAAAATCTTATATCTGTGTTCCAGTACTATTTATATTGGTGCATACGCCAATAAAAAAGTATTTTTAAAACTAGAAATACCTTGAAAAAAAAACGTAAATCATATACAAGATACGAATGATTACGTTGTGAAGGCACAAAATACGGTAAAGATAAAACATGGACACAGTGAATCGCGGTATTGCAGTTACAATACAAAATTTTATTTCTGTTAAAATTGGTCTTGTTTTGTTACATTTATACAAAACAAGTAAAATCTGACAGCCAAGAAATAATATTACTATGAAGTAAATCTAATTTCATCCTCGCCTTTCCACAAAGGAGGACAGCCACAATACAATATTTATGAAGAGAAACAATTTGAAGGACATGAAAGATAGGCAATAAACCTGATATATACACAGTTACCATAAACAAAGTATTTCATTACGTTTATAATAAAATGTTTTAACAATATAACATCACATTAGCAATATTCAAGTTCTTCCGAAAAATATTGTAAAAATATTTTAATGCAATATTTCCGTTCGCTATCTGCATAGTCTTGAAAATGTCCATTTCTTAATGAAACATGTTTCCTTAATGAAACGTTTTTATTATTTTCCTTGAAAATTTAACAATTTCTTGTGAATATTTTCATCTTTTTCTTGAAAATGTAATAACAGTCTTAAAATATCTCTTTTAGAAAACTATTAAATCTATATTAAAACACAATTTATTCATTACTTTATTCATATATTTATTATATAATAGTAGAATACAAAACATATTTCATAAAATAAAAATGTGATGTAAAATTGTTTCGCTTAAAATAACTGTTAATTCAATTTATACTACAGCTATTAGTCACGCTCTCTCCTCTCTCCCCCCCCCCTCTCCCCCCCTCTCCCCCTCCCCTCTCTCTCTCTCTTCTCTCTCTCTCTCTCTCTCTCTCTCTCTCTCTCTCTCTCTCTCTCTATATATATATATATATATATATATATATATGGTAATGTCAACCAACAAAAAAGCTTTGAGTGTATTATTCAATAATTTAATTCCTGTAATTAGTGTATATTATTTAAACTTGAATATATATATATATATATATATATATATATATATATATACAACACACACACTCAAACGCGCGCGTATGTGTGTGTGTATTTGTGTGTATGTGTGTGTGTGTGTGTGTGTGTGTGTGTGTGTGTGTGTGTGTGTGTGTGTGTCTTGTTCAAATTTCCAGTCATTAATAGAATACTTTTCATTCACCGACTCAAGTTCAACATATTAAACATGTACGGGATCGCACATAATTTTAACAATTTTTCAAATAATAACAATAACTAAAGTTATTAAATTCCTTCAATAAGCTCACACTTTACTGATATATATTTTGTATAAATTTTCAACCGTTGATAAAATACGTTTTTACTCATCCAATCAAATTCAAATGATTGTTTTCTTAGCAAATGGTGGATGACAATCGATGTTAAAACAGTTTAAAAAAATATTTATTCAATAATTCAATTTCAAAAGTTGTGGTGTCCAGCCGGAATCGAACTGAGAATATTTATGTCCGAATACTAGCACCTAGAAAAATATTTCTCAAATATGTATATGAATTTTGTCCCCCCCCCTCTGGTTGTCGTGGAGACCTCTATTGTATAACCTTAAACTGGTGCCATGGTTACCTCACAATATCATAAATAGTGCTCTATAGTAACGGAAATAATTTATTTCTTTGTTAACCTCAGCAGGAGTTGACTTGATTGTTTCTTAGAATAATTGTTTTTATTTATTAATTTCGTTTTATATTGTGCCACATGTGAATCTGTCATGTGTATATACATATTAGATTATTTGTAGTTATGTATTAAAAAGTAACTAAAATAAAACTTTTCTACAATGACCGAAGTAAGATATTACTTTAATTTGTTTTACGTATTTTTTTCTATCTGTTGGAGTAATATGAGGAGAATAGTATATTGTTCTAATTATTTGACCGAATTAAACTATATAACGTATATGTCTTTTTGAAAATGTTAGTGTAATGCTTTTTTTTAAAGTTTGAAAGTAATGCTGTAAGTAAACTACATCATTCGAAAATTGATTCATACTGCATTGAATTAATAATAACAGATTATACCTGAATACCACAGTTTCATGTTATGCCATCTATTATATGCAAAAAATTGGAATTCCCTAAACTAGCGTTTAATTGGGTCAAATATTTGTTCAATAATTTCCGTTTACATGAGCTACAACTATTTAACACTCCAATGGTTACAAGGTTGACTATTGGCCGGTAATTTTATACTGACACTGCTCGCAGTGCCAACAGTGATGACGTCACCCATCGATCAATTCCTTGACTTTGCTTCTGACGATCAGTATTAGTCGTTAAAATTACGACATTTAGAAATGTTTTGTAAAAATATGTTCATATACGAATACAATTGTTATACGTGCCGCTGATTTCTCTACGGTTATTAATAGGGGTTTGATTTTTAAAAAAATTGTATCTCATTGTACACAAATGTGCAAATTTTGGAAAAGAAAGGTGAAGAGAGTGAAGGTTTCTCGAAATATTTAGAATTTCTCAAGTTAAGAGAATTATGATATGACTATATATATAAAGTAATATAATTGTTGGTATTACCATCATTTAAAATGAGTTTCATTGCTTGAAACATTTACAAATATTTATTAAAATGTTTAACTAAAACGATCAATTCTTGTGGTTACTGAGCACATGTTTTAACGAACACTAAATATTTATTATTAAAACTATTATTTTTATAATAAAATTTTATTATTAAGTAATCAAGGAGAATTAACACAATGAACATATGTTGGTTATCATCGGCAAATGAAATTAGGAATTGTTCTAATGAAGTAGATGATCGTGGTGACCCTCATGAAGTAGAGGAAGGATTTCTCAACAGGATGAAAGTGATATTTAAAGAAAACAGAACAAAAACCTACCCTTTTCAGTAGGTTGAAAAAAACTTTTAAAGGAAACCCTCCTATTTATGAACAACAAATAAATCTTCCTACATGTAGGCCTATACTTCATTAACAATAAATAAAAATTTACAACTACTCTGTAGTTGTAAGTTAGAGTTTGTAGTAGTAACACTCACTGATGATGAGGACTTGGTCATTGAAACGCGTATGAGAAATAAATGATTAATTTGTGACTTTTGTGTATGTTTTGATATATTTTTAACATAACCTCACAAGCTAAGCTCAAAGAATATTTATCTATACCTCATTGTTTTATATTTTTATTTTCAGCCTCGTCACTGAAAAAAAACCACGGCTTGTGGTAAAACACTTTCCAACGGGATTTGACAGGCTTTCGCACGACTCTGCCAATCACGAGATGACAGTCCTTGGACAACAACAATTTTATATGGATGAAATTGGAAGTAAGTCCATGTGTAGGATTCTACGCACACTACGGTCAGACATTCGAAGAGCAGCTGGATGTTGCAAGGAGACTGCAAAATTGAGTTCCTAACTGCATTGATGTTTTCAGGTGAACGCGCACTACAAGTTCTTCCACCTCGTTTTATCACAACAAAACCAGTCCCTCGGGAGATTTTCATTCAAAATAAAATAGACTTTCGCTGCGTTACTGACTCACGATAACCAGTTTGAAATCGGATAACTGACTTATTCCTGCGAATAAACGCATCGACGGCAAAATCTCTCTGTGCATTCATTCCACACCATGAGGCGACTGATGCCAACCGTCACGTAAACTTCCTCTTCTGGTACGTTTATTGCCGTTATCGCCACCACTACAGAGCAAGGAAGGGAGCAGATAGGGAGGTTATTTTATTGCAACCTTTGTTTTCATGCTTGTGCATTAGATAAAATATGAATTTATTTGTGTATAATGTGAATTTTGATATCACATTACTTGTATGCTATAACTTTGAAAAAACATGATAAATGTATTTATAAAATCTGAGATCCGTTTTTTGTTACTCCTGAAAAATTGCAAAAAGTAGACAATAGCCCCTTCAAAAATGAACGATTCAATTATGAAGTTTGTCTAACGGTATGTTAATTATATTAAAGCCGTTTTCTCTTACACAAGAACTTTTATGACAAATACCAATTCTATAACACTAACAAATAATTGATTCATATTGAAAAAAAATATTTTTCGTCAAATGAAGTACTCAAGTGAAATTTGCAATTCCTTACATAGCGTGCAAAGGGTTAAATAACAAAGCAAGGATGATGCTATTAAATGCAAATTGCTTAGCATAAATTGTTCTTACCAGAGAAAGAAGGGAAGCCAGCAGGCGAGGAAAGCAGTCATGATGATACCGAGGGTCCTTGCAGCTTTCCTTTCTCGTTTCATCTTGCTGTTGGTAGAGGTCGCAGGCTCTGACTGCTGTAGTGTTCCCAATCCTGCGGCGCTGATGCCATTGATCTGCAGGTGTTTATTCAATAAAGCCGTTGCCACTTTGCTCCTAGTGAGACAACAAGTTAGCGTTAGTGGTAAATTTAAACCGATTAATTTATAAAGTTACTGAAAATTAAAATATTAAAAAAGTTCAAGGTTTAATGTGGTAAACGATCACATCAAATAGTTTTAGTTGACTCTTTTATTAAAGTATTCTTATATATATATATATATATATATATATATATATATATATATATATATATATATATATTATAATTTAAATTTTTTTATAATAGTTGAATCATTTGTAAAGGATGAATAATATAGTGTACTCGCTACTAAAGAGTAGTAGGGTTCCATAATTGTGATGTTGTAGAGCTCAGGGTCCAAGGAAACGATTTGTAAGACATACATATAGAAGAGCTTCTTAGAGGTCGACAAATTCGAATAATTAAAAAAAAATTAAATTAACTAAATGATAAGAACACGGAAATACTTTCTTGTACAAGAAATAGTTAACAATTTTCGAAATTAAATTTAGGCTAATGGAAGCCATAATCCTAAGTCAAATCCATACAAGTCAAAATTAAATCTACACTTTAAGGAGAACTGCAATCCTGAAATTTAACGGAGAAATTTGTTGTGATAGTTATGTTATCATTTGTTTTAGTCGAGAAATTCATTTAGTGTTTCGCGAAAACACTGTTTATTATTATACTTATCATAGCGGTTGTACTGTTATTGCTGCCTTTACACACGTAAATACCGCACGCGTAACCTTTAGAGTGCTTTTAAAACTCATTGGCGATAATGATATGAATGCTAATTATATGGTACGTGGAGTCAAATACTGTAGCCACAAAATAATGATATACATCGTCTGTGACACAACTGATAATGATTAAAAGGTAAAAGTGCTAAACAAACTAAAGGAACCCACAGCCGCGTCGAAATAAGTATACTTGATCACCGAATCTCGTAATTTTAAATTCAGAAAATATTTCGTTTATATTTATTAAAAAGTTTGATCTTTTAAGATCTTTAAGAACGGTAAATAACCCATGATACAAAATAACATTTTTATGAACGATATATAAATAGGCATCTTATTCAACAACGTAAGAGGTAAGGAAACTAAATAGCATTGGAATATTCCCTCGTCGTGAATATAATGTATAAAGGTTTGACTGCAAATACGTCGTGTATTCACCTCGACAACACAACGTGATTAAATATTGCTTTATGAATAAAAAATGTGGCAGTCATGGGGCGGGAAAACTAATGTGAGAGCGTCAATAGAATCTACTTAATGCAGTTGATAGAAATCTTTGTGCAGATGTTGGAAATTTCACTTTTATAACATAATTTTGATCTAACTTTCTTAATTGAAGTTGTGTATATAAACTATCAATCATGCCTAAGGAAATATTCATTAAAAAGAAGGAATAAAATATACAATTATTTAACATTACATTGAATTCGTAATAAAAGGAGGATAGGGACGCAAAAAATATAAAACACAGAGTAGGACAGGGATTGAAAACAGTATAGAGACTGAACGGAATATGGTGGAACGAAAAAATAGGATGAGGATGGAAAATACGAATTTATATATCACCATAGAAAAAAGTACAATGAAACGTGGGTAATGTCTCAAGCAGACAAGAGCAAGATCAACGCGGTAGAAATGGACGTTCTCAAAAGTGCATGTCTAATCTCTAGGCGAGACTGTAGGACAAATGAAAGCATTAGAGACATGATAGAGAAGAAGGAGGCAGTCGTAAAGTTGATGTCGGAGGGAATATTGGCTAGATCTGCTTTGGAATGGACGGCACCGAGGAGAAGGAGAAGGGAAGACCCAGAGTGACATGGAGAGAAACCATCAATAAGGGAAGGAAACTTATGTAGGAAAGCGTGTAGTACAGTATGGAAGCAAAGTTTAGAAATCAGACAGACGGCAGATGCCATAAAATCAACACACACACACACACACACACACACACACACACACACACACACACACACACACACACACACACACACACACACACACACACACACACACACACACACATGCATGCACACACGCACGCTTGCACGCACAAACACACTCACACACACACACACACACTCGTGCGCGCGCGCACACACACACACACACACACACACGCGCGCGCACACACACACACACACACACACACACACACACACATATATATATATTATTGAATTCATTATAGTAGGATTTACTGAAATATAATCAAATATTTACCAACCGGTATAAAATATAGTAATAATAGCATCATTTACAATATACATTATACATCGTTTACTACCGTTTACAATATACAATAAATTAAATATAATAAGGTTAGGTTTAACCTGTATTACAACATAGCGTATAACATAAGAATAGCTTTCATATAAATCATATGTTATTACTTAATTAAGGTTAATTTTGACGCACTAAAATCTCTTTTAACGAGAACAGGAAGTTTTCTCTAAACCAACAAGTGCCTGCGTGATCATAGACATGTGATTGTCGACTAAACAATAAATAGCAACGCACAAATGTACGAGTATATGTAGAAAGATAAATGTAGAAAAACCGGTAATAATAATATTGACTTACATAGAAAGAGAATTAAAATTTAAAAATGATTTTGATATATTTTAAGCAATATGATTTTGTTTATGGATAGACTATGACAAATAATTTAGGTATTTTAGAGGAAATAGTTTATAAAAAGGTTAAAATAATTTAAATGAAATAATGAACAATGTAATAAACAGGTCTTACCCATTTGTAAATTGTTTTTCATCATGCGGCATTTTAAAACTGCAAAATTCAAATAATTTCATTACAATTATTCTGTATTTAGGAAAGGATTTTTGGGTAAGATTTTATGTGAAATGTAATTCATTTGTGTGTTTTTATTTTTTATATTTTTAAGTTTATTGTCATTCCTTTATTAAAAATATATTTTATACTCCTCAACTTTATCTTGTTATAGAATAATGTTGAAAACGTTTAAAAACGCTTGCCAGCCACTAATTTATTTAATCCCAGCGTCCCTTAAGCAAAATGAGTTTTCCTAATGGAATAATTAGAGCTCCAGCTTTGTCATTGTATTTTTTCCATTTCAATAAAGGGAACTGTTCGTAATTAGCAAAGCAGGATTCAATTGAGGCCCTGCTCTGAAAAAATGGCGAGCTTTATCCGTATTAAAATTCAACAACTTGATTAATTTAGACCCAATTGTTTATATGACGATTATATTTCTACATTTTGAGATAGTGCCGTTGGATTAAACAAATCCAGGAACAGACTGCCAAAGATTCCTACTTCGTTAGTCGAATGTAGGTATATTTTGTTTTAGGTGATTACCCCTTATTCTATTTATTATAAAAAATATTTCACCTACAAATCGAAGAAGTAAGTACAAATCGGAGGATAGTCACGTGTTTTACACAAACTTTAAATTAAAGATGGGCCCGATTCTGATTCTTGATTTTCAGGAATCGTCGATTCTAATGGTATCGAGCAGTTTTCGATGCTCGATTCTCCATTGATTAAAGGGCCGCTTCCGAGTCTTGTTTTTATAACTGTTAGAATACATGTGAGGTGTAATTTATTGAAAAATAATTAATTATCAAATATATCTTATTTATGTATTAGTTGCTTTGAACGAATAACATATTTGAGATGAAGAAAATATTATTTTTATTATTTAAGGATCAACAACAGACTATAGGAAGCATTTCAGGTCCGTTTGTTTGTCACTTTTATCCAATATGTTTGTCACCCTTTCAGAAATCCTTACTCATAACGATGAAAGTATTGTGTAACCTATTACATTAAAACGGAACTTTCAAAGGGCTTCTGCATATGACCTTTATGTTTACTAAATTATCATTAGAGAATATCAAGTAGGCATACGTAATTTTAAAAAATCGAGAATATTTTAATCGAAATCGGAATAAAATAAAATTAGGAATTGACCCATCCCCACTTTACATGCTTCTTTACGAATTGACCCATCCCCACTTTACATGCTTCTTTACGTTTCTTAGTAGAAACAAATTGAATATTTGATCAATTTTAAACTTTTTTCTCGACGACAGTCTAAATATCTCCAAAAGTTTATAACTCTATTTTTACATTGCTTCTCAATTAGCACAATTAGTACTTCTAGCTTTCAATCTTTATCTATATAATTTTCTGGCGACGACCTTAAATTCGCTTCACACATCTGTTTAATTTTTAGTTATTAAGACAGTGGACTTAAGAGGTTGTATTCAATCCATTTAATTGAGTTTGTCCAAGGAAATGGTGTACAGAAAAACTACGAGACAGGTTCTAAAAACCGGTTATTTCAAAGTAGCAGTACAATAATATTGCATTAGGACGTTCGTTTCAGGGCATTGTAAATCTCGATCCATAAACGTTTCTGCTGTCAGTATTGCATGAGGAACTAGTGTCCAGAATCCTTTATTATTCATTCCTGATGATTTTGGTACTGTTAATAAACGAAAAACGATGTATAAAAATTGATAAATTTTCTTGTATCTGAGTAACCTCAGGTGTTTTTTATTATTATATGAGAAAATGTATTATATATATATATATATATATATATAGGCCTATATATATATATATATATATATATATATATAGCAGTTTGCATTCAATATACATTGATATCATTATGAATTAATTCATTATTACAATGGTTATTCACAATTTTAAATCACATTACTCTATGTTCTCTTACGAAATAATTTCCCAATCAAGAATAACTAAACGACCTACACATATCACTAACCTGTCGACATTCCGAAAATATTTTAGACTAAAAAAAAAAAAAACAAACATGCTTTACACAATAATGATTTCCAACAGCCGTGATTGACAAAGAACTGAGAAAAGAAGGAGAAAATCGAGAGGAGAGTGTCAAGGAGAGCGTAACGGTAATAAGAAGATGCCTGAGAACTATTTCCGAACTGGATGAAGAAAGAGAATTCCATTCCGACAAGAGTATTTATCTCACTTACTCGAAAATCCAAGAATTTCTCATCCAAAATTTCTCTCAGCTCTTCATTATAGGCTACGAATATATTTCATTGAGGAAAAGTTTCATGTATAGTGTCTTATCAAATGTTTATAAAATACTTTCTTTATCAGGAAGGTGTTCCTAAGTAAAAATAATTTAATTACCGATTATACAGGATATTCCTAATATGGTTCACTAGTTATTCAATATAGTTTCAATAAGGACCTAACCTGATTATATCACCTAAATTAGGAGACAGTTTTTAAAACATTTGTAATAAAAATCCATCTTATTATAGTAAAGAGTTTATTTTTAATATTACATTGAAAATGTTTCAAAAGTACTTGCCGCTTCCCACTATTTCTATTTTACAGACGTTTCTAAAATTTACAAGAAGAACAACGAATAACGTAGAAAAAATAACCCCTTCCTTCACTTCTTCGGCATGTTCCTGGACTCTTCGTTGTTGGAGGCTCATGGATTTGAATTAGTCTCCATTGATTGAAATTTAAAACAAAAAAATGAGCGACTGTCCTATCTATATGTTCTCTGCGGGAAGTACATTGCCAAAAGTTGATTAAAATATAAGTATATTATTTGTTACAATTACGTTTCTAAACATTTAAACACTGAAGAGAACCGAAAGAGTTACTCTTGTTTGGCGCTCCAATTTAAACAATTGTTTGGGTCGGATGTGGCTCTCAGGCGTAACTAGGCCGACCCTGGTTTACGATACCTATTGAAAAAAACGTAACACAGACCAGAAAACCGCAAAGTAGATAATTCATTTTGAAATTAATGCTGAACGTAAGCTGAGACGCAGTCGGCGTAGCGCATGCAAGGCACGTTTTACGGCGCAGGATACGCAACACACGTATCTTTTACCTACGAATGTTGAGACGTAGCACACGGCACACGCATGCCATTTTTGCAAGATGGAAGATACCGATACCAACTCATCTGAATCCGATATGGAAGTAGAGGAATTGGTTCTGTTATACGTTTCCAAAATACAAGTAAACACTGTGTGGCAGAGTGAATATATGATAAAATTAAACACACACATGACTATGTTGTCCCACAAAGGGTCTTTATACGTTTACTTGCTATAACCCTCATGATTCACATCGCATAGCACAGATAATTCGCGCACCAGCTGAATTAAACGGTCATTTAACGACATCTTGGATTCCTAGTTGCGTGACGTGTGTCGTCAAATCTGTGACTGTGTTGCAAACTGTGACATACGAGTTTGGCCCACGAGTGTGCTAGACAATACGGCGGAACAGTTTTCTACCGTGTGTTGCGCTGCGTGCGTTGCGCCGCCTGCGTCTCAGCTTACGTCCTACCTAATTTTCAGGTTAATTCAAATGAGGTTGATATCACAGATCACGAAATGCCTGAAGCGTATAAAAATCTCTCTTTAAAAGAATGGCGAATATGTTTTCTAAGAAGAAACTAAGCAAAAGGAAACAGAAAAATGAAATGGAAAATTAATGACATTGCTCCACCGCCATACAATTTTTTTTTTTAAAACCTTATGTCGAATAATAAAAATTATTTTGCTATGAAAATTTGATAGAAATACATACTTCTCCCACCTAATGTAAATAATAATATTGTGAATTCTGTCTTACTTATACGATAAAGTTTTATGCGTAAAGGCTTTTGAAATGTCCACCTAATGCTTTTTACAAATATTATATTGTTTTGTAAAACTACAATAAATGCAATTCTATAGTCAGACATTGTTTACATTGGTGACGTAATTTTAGAAGACCAGTCAGAACTACTACAAACACAAGAGAAGAAAGTTTATGATTCTGTTTAACGCACAAGCATATCTATACACATTTTATAAACTTATACAAAGTTTTAAAAACTTAGCCACTAAAACGGTGGCTAAGGTAAAGGATAATTTTGAGAAACTTCAAAAACATAAATAAATAATACATTAACCCATGGCAAATTAATTGTCTCTTGATCCAGCGAGTAAGACTAAATTCCTCGTACTGACCAAAACTTCCCGTAACTCAAATAGTCCGCAAACTATTCCTTAGAATATTCCAGAGCACATAATCATATTGTATGATAAAACAAATAAACGTTAAAACAAAATATGGGAATAACTAGATTCTAGAGCGTGTAAGGAGGTCGTTTAATTACAAAACATTGCAGTCAAATACGCTGCCCGCTTGCGGCTTTAGAATAGAGTTTGAGTCTGTATCTGAGATAGCACATTTCAATTTAGGAAGTTTTCGCTGACTAGATAACGAACGGAACTTTATCCCTTACACAAACAAATTTTGGCAGGAAGTTCTCCAGATTCGCCTGACGTTTACATTTTCAATTCTGCTTTGCTTGTAGACCGGACTGTTACTGTATAAACAAATCCTACAAACACAATACAGTTTGATAAATACAAATGTATTTCTTGGTTTCCAAGTAATATATTTTCTTATTTGAAAATCATTAAATATATGAATAAATACTTTGAAATTAAAAAAAAATGAATATACAAAATATTAACAGGTTCAAAAATAAATTAAAAGCAAACGGTTTCCATATATAATAGGCCTATTCTTTAATTTTAAATTAAATTTCATTCCCTTTTAGGTAATATATAAGCTGGCTTGTGAGTTAGGGTTATAAATAAATTAGTAACGATAGACAAATTCACAATTAAAGTTACTTTATTGCTATACGCATTTCGATGACTTATGACGTCATCATAGTGATGCTACAACATTATAACTGCAACTAATGAGGTGAAGCAATACACTTCCTATTTATATACAAAGGTCAAAACTGAATCTGGACGGGGCCAGTTATGCAACCACGCCTTACTTTACATAAAAACAAATTTTCAATAATATTAAAAAAATCACATGAACCCATATAATAGATACAGAATTATATTTTTTATAAAATAGTATATAAAAACCCAATTATTAAAAATAGATTAATTTATAGTAATATAAACAAAAGAATAAATAGGGTACAACTAGAAATTATAAAAACTTTCATAACAGACGCATTTCAATGACATTATTTCATCATCTTCAGTGGTGCTACACAATCGAAACTTAATTAAAAAACTGAACATAACCTATAATATTTTAATAAAAGTAAGAACAGGATCTGGGCATTGCCAAAATTACAACCACGGCTACTAATATATTTACATTGAACAACATATGATAACTACAAATATTTAATTTTAACCTATAGTACCTATAATTATAGGTTATTAAACCTATAATATTTACCTTCACTCACAAGCCAGCTCGAATATTGTTCATTTTATAGTAATATATTTACAATAATGAACTTGCCCTAATTCATTATTATCAATTATATTTTAAAATCCATTTATAAATAAGTTTTCTCAAGCGTCAAATTTTTCAACTGTTGTTATATTCTTCATAAGGGTTACATAATCACTTTTGAATACATGGTTCTCTTATAAACAGAGCTTTCATATAACTGAAGTATCTGGCTTATACTTCAAATGTTAAAATGTTCTTTAGAATTTTTTGTGTTCTCTATGAAAACCTGCTTGTCTGGAATTGTTTTGATTTTGCTAAGGTAGTATTTCTTCCAACGGGTTTTCTTCAGTGCGTTTATCCACGATCGTGCTTGCAATTTGTATAGTTTGCTGGGGGTAACCTATTGGGACTAACGCTGTTGTATAATTTATATCAGCCGTACATTTCAAGTTTTCATTGGTTTTCTTTGCTGTTCTGAGCCTGGATGCCAAGATATTCTTTTGTTTATCCTTTCCCATCACTTCCTCATTCTCGCCCCTCCTGTTAAAGTCAACTAGAGTCGAGGCATTTTGCATCTTGTCTATTTTACTTTTTACAACACTCAATTTAATATTTAGGGTTTATTTTATATTATTTGCATGACTTATTGTGCCATTTTCAGATTGTTAGTCATAATAAATATCTCTTATGCTATGAAAAAGTCCAATTGTTCATTTACTAAATAGTATAAAAACTAGGTCAGGAAATATATCAGATTCAATAAATGGAGTGATTGAAGATAAAAAAGAGGGACAATTTCACAATTGTTTATTAAACAAGGGTGTCGTTATTAGATGGATATTTGAAGAGAAACAAGACTGAATTTAAAAAGTACCAACTTTTCTCTTCCAATAAAACTGAAGATGTTTGGAGAAACAAAATGAGAGCACCATTCTTTTACGAAAAAGCAAGCCGTATGATGTGCTCTTTGTGTTTAAAAATGTAGTGGGAATAAATTCAATGGAAATCTCGCACTTCAACACAAGTGAGCAAGCCCCGAAAATATTCCAAATAAACTATTTTTGAATTTTATGGAAAATGATTAGGAATATCTAGTCAAAATTAACTTTCTTTCTCTTTGTATATATATATTTAATATAATTATTTGCATTATGTTTATTTTAGATATGTTTTATTCAATTTTATTATGTTTATTTGTTTATTTTTATTTGAAACCTGTCTATTTGTATTATGTTTATTGGTATTAGAGTTAAAACAAATAAAAGACATACACAAAACCGACAAATTAATCAATTATTGACTAATACAATGACAAACTCATTATAACCTGTGAGTGTTGCTACTACAAACAATAACTAGAGTTCTTAGTAGCAACACTCACTGATGATGATGACTTTGTCATTGAAACACGTATGAGTCGATAAATGATTACTTCAATAGTTTTGTGTCTTTTATTTGTTTTAACATAACCTCACAGGTTAAGCTCAAAGAATAGTTGTATTATAGATATTTGTATAAAGATATTTGAAATATGTTTATTTGTATTAGGTTTATTTTTAATATGTTTATTATATCAAGTTTATTTGAATAAGGTTAATTTAAATTATGTTTATTGGCATTATGTTTATTTATATTAGGTTTACATTATTTATGTTTATTTGTATTATTTTTATTTTTATCATGGTTGAACTATTGGTAATATAGATAATTTTAATATGGTTATTTGTACGGTGCAGGGGGTCGGATCCCCAGTACCGGCGACCGTCGGGAGTGAGCAAGCAGGCTCCGGGTCGTCGTCAGCCAGCGCCTGCAAAAATATACCTCGGGGATGGAACATTTGGTCCCCTTGGATGAAAATGTGACAAGTGATGAGGAGAGAGATCCTTTCTTTAGGAGTTCCAGAGTTCAGAGGACACCACCGTCAGGTCCCAAGCCACCTGAAAGGAAGAGAAGTGACCCAAAGATTGGCAGGATAAAAGTGATGCCTCTCCATTGGTTACGCAAGGGAGAAAAAATGGAAGTGCGGGAGCTGGAACACCGTGAAACGCAATAGCAGAAAGCTCTCAGCAGCTATCTCCTAAAGAGAAAGAGCTGCATAAAATTTCCCGAGAGGAAGCAGAGCACTTCAAAAAATGCCGAGTCGTGCTAAGCAAAATGAAGGCTGCTATAGGCAGACAAAAAAACGTCAGCGTTAACATTAAATCTGGAATTATGGAGCTCGAAGATCTAGTAGATGGACTAAGCTACTTGAAGAGATCACGGGAGAGGGCTGAATTCTTCCTAATAGAAGAAGAGGCACAAAATCCTAATTCTCCACACATACGAGGAGGAAGGAAAAGAGTGGCTTCGAGTCCCCTTCAACAGGGCCTAGGGAAAAACACAGTGAAGGAGTCAGACAAGAAGATGGTCCCTTGAGAGTAGATGGCACAAGGCCTAGGAACTCTACAGAGTCCACTTCCATCACAGAGGCTACTAATGAGAATCCTTCTTCTCATAAGGAGAATGAGAATTGCGGCCAGTGGACGGTAGTTTAAACCCGCAAACACGTAGCAGCTAAAAGGCAGCATCGGTGGGAACTGGCCATGGAATCCAATCAAATGACTCCAGGTCAAATAAAAAAGAAGAAAGTAAGAAATAAGCCACGCTCAGGTGCAGTACTTATTAAGCCTGTCAGTGGAAAATATTTTTCAGTTGTTTTACGCGTCTTCCACGATAAGGTAAAGCCTGAGGACTTAAATGCGGGCATAAAATCCATAAGGAAAACGAGAGGAGGGGATGTCCTCTTTGAGAAGTCTGTCAGGGCGGACAATATCGATGCATTTATCAAAACTACAACAGATGCAATTGGGGAAGTAGGAAATATACAACACCTAGTCCCGAAGGTAACAATGGAGGTTAGAGACCTAGATTCAATGATAGAAGAGAATGACGTAAAGGAAGCTCTCGCTTGTAATTTACTAAATAGTAATAACGAACGCATGATTTACGTAACAGCAGTAAATGATAGAGGGCAGAAGATGGCTATTGTTGTTTTAAGCGAGGCAGAATCAGGCATTCTTTTAAAGAATAATAGGATTAAAATTGACTTTGTCAGCTGTAGAATCAGGTTGAGGATTGAGGTAACATGTTGCTGGAAGTGTCTCGGCTATGGGCATAAGACTGGAAAATGCAACGCACCTGATAAGCAAGGTCTATGTTTTAAATGTGGCAACAGTTAAAATTCACTCAAAGACTGTCAAAGACTGCCAGCAGGAACCTTATTATATGCTGTGCGCGGATATGAACCTGGATGTGGACAAGACAAAACACGTCTCCGGATCTGGGAAATGTATAGTGTTTCGCCAAGCGTTGGAAGCCGAAAAACTAAAAAAGATTGGCTAGACGAATTATCCAAGGAAATCTGGGCAGAGGGAGAATGATTTTTCGCAACTTCGATTAGAAAATAAGGCTGACATTATATTAATGAGTGAGCAGTATAAGGACTTGGCACCACCTTCGTGGTTTTCGGACAGCTTGGGAACCTCAGCTATTTAGATACCTGACGAGAATCTTGCCATTGATAGTCATGGCTCTGGAAACGGTTATGTATGGGTTAAAAGCAACAGTGTTACATACGTCAGTGTGTACCTAACTCCCAATGAGTCCATCGGAGACTTCCGCCAAAAGATGGACCAGCTAGAGGACAGACTACAGGCAATAGACGGTAACATCATTGTCGGAAGAGATTTCAACGCGAGGGCTACAGAATTGGGGGCAGATATAACTAACTCTAGAGGCAAACGCGTGACCGAAATGGCATCAAGACTGGGACTCGTCATTCTTAACACAGGTAACACGACTACCTTCCGTCGACCAGAATATAGAGGTAGTATTATCGATATTACTTTAACCTCAGAGTCTTTAGTCACTAGAATTCAGGACTGGGTAGTTATGGAGGACTATACGGCGAGCTATTACCAGTACATCTTAATCAGCATCAACCCTGAGAAACCAAAGAGACGGTTGAGAACACTGAGAAGAAGCATTTGGACTGTTGCCCGAATGAATCAGGACAGATTCTCGGAGGTCCTGCAGGGTTCCCAATTGGATGCCATGGAAAATGTACAAACAACGCAAAGGCGCAGTCACGCTGAAGCTGTAATAGACACAACAATGAAACTCATTCAAAGAGCCTGCAAGGTTGCTATCCCACAAAAACGATTCCCTAGAGGAAATAGAAATCCGGTATATTGGTGGACCGAGGAGATAGCCATATTACGGAGAAAGTGTCTTAGAACAAGACGCCTAGCACAACAGGCAAGACGAAGGGGACAGGGTTTGGTCTATGAAGAGACACTGGAATGCAAGATGGCAAAGAGAGAACTCCATAGAGCAATTAGAGAGAGCCAAAGGCGATGCTGGAAGGACCTTCGTGAAGACCTAAATAGCGATCCCTCAGGCCTCACAAGCTATAAGCTGGTGATGAAAAAGCTAAATTAATTCACTTATAGGGGGACAATTTATTGCGCCACAGATGAAAATTATAGTAGATGGTTTGTTCCCTCCCACCCTATCGACAAGATTTCAAAGAGGAAAACCGGAGGGCAAGATGTCCCGCTCTTCACGGAGAATGAACTATGGACGGCAGCCAACTCCCTCCAAAATAACAAGGCTCCGGGATTGGATGGCATCCCTTCGGAGGTTCTTAAAGCCGTAGTGAGAGCTCACCCGCAAATATTACCCAACATGTACAACCACTGGCTGAATGCTGGCGTATTTAGTGTCCGTTGGAAGGTAGCAAGATTGGTCCTGATTAACAAAAGCAAGGGGAACTTAGATTCTCCGTTTTCATACAGACCGCTGTGCATGTTGAATGCGGCTGGAAAGTTGCTAGAAAAACATATTAGGCCACGGCTGCTCTCGGCCTTCCGCGATGCAGGAGATCTTTCTGATAGACAGTTTGGCTTTAGGAAGGGCAAGTAAACTATTGATGCTATTAGAACCGTAGTTGATGCTGCTAAAATAGTCGTGGTAGGTAACCACTTTTCACGACCTGTGTGCCTTCTGGTTACCCTAGATTTAAGTAATGCCTTCAACACAGTGAGATGGAAAGACATAATGTATGCCCTGGAGAAGACATTCGATCTGTCTGAGTATCTTCTACGGATAGTACGAGACTACCTTAACAACCGGTATCTGATATACGAGACCTCAGATGGACCTAGAAGGAAGAGAGTAACAGCAGGAGCCGCTCAAGGCTCCATTCTTGGCCCGGACCTCTGGAATGCAAATTACGACAGCATTTTACGAATAACAATGCCAGATGGAACTTTCCTGGGGGGATACGCAGACAACATTGCTGCGATCATTATAGCGAGAAACCAAAAGTTCGCCCAATCGCGACTGGCCTAAGTAATGCGTCACGTTAACAGCTGGATGATGGAGCATGATCTGTGCTTGGCTCTGGAAAAACTGAGATACTTCTGATATCCAAGAGACACCTTATTCCTAGCCCTGATATGCTCGTCGGAGAGAAAAAAATAGCGGTTAAAAATGCCATTAGGTACTTAAGTATCATGATTGATAGGAAGCTGAGTTTTCAAAACCTAGTTAAATGCGCAGCCGAGAAAGCGATCAGAGTCACAACAGCTATGCGCAGGCTTCTGGCTAACGTTAGGGGCCCTACTCAAAGCAGACGCCGTCTTCTGATATCCGTGGCGCACTATATAATACTGTACGGAGCGGAAATTTGGGCAGGTGCCCTCAAAACCGAGAGGAATAGAAGACGGATGGCTTTAGTGCAGAGAAAAGAGGCACTAAGAGTGGCGTGTTCTTATCGAACGATCTCGGAATCGGCTGCTTTAGTGGTGGCGGGAATAATTCCTATTGATCTGCTGGAACTAGAAAAGAAGACCATTGCAGAGCGACGAAACAATATGTCCGATAGGGATAACAAAAAGGAAGCGAGAAGGACGACGATGACCAAGTGGCAGGAAAGATGGTCTGCAGAAGCCACCGGAAGATGGACAGCCAGAATAATCAAAAACCTATCCAGTTGGACTAACAGGCAGCATGGAGAGGTAAACATCTACACTACACAGTTCTTGACAGGACACGGTTGCTTCCTTGTCTATTTATATAAAATGGGAAAGGTGAACAATCCAAATTGCTCCCATTGTGGTGAAGGGTCACCCGATAGCCCGGAACACACCTTCTTTGTGTGTAAAAGATGACAATCGGAGAGAACAACGCTGGAAAGCAATGTCGGGCCAAGAGACCCAGACAACATTGTGGGCAAGATGCTGTGGAGCGCACCCAACTGGATAGAGATAGTGACATATATCGAGAGCATACTGCGGAGTAAAATGAGACAAGAAGATGGTTGAGGTCAAGATCAGTGACCGGGCCAAATACATTCAGTTTTAGAAATAGAAACCACTGGGGTTAATAAAGGGTCTTCTGACCGGGAAGAATGCTAATACAGTGATACCCTGGTCAGATCTACAATGGATCGGAAAGGAGGAAGGGTTTAGTGGGTATTCGCCAATAGTCCCACACACCAGGTCTGCCAGGGCAGACTAAATGCATTCCAACCACCACAGAAAAAAACATATATGGGTATTTGTAGTATGTTTTTTTAATATAATTATTTGCATTATGTTTATTTCTATTATGTTATTTGGTATCATAGTTATCTGTATTAATTTTAATAGTATTGTAGTAATTTTTATTATGTTTATTGGTAATATATTTATTTGGAATTTGTCTATTTGCTTTTTTTATTTCTTTATGGTAATGGTATTATGGTTTTTTGTATTGTGTTTATTTGTATCATGTTTATTGGTAAAATAGCTATTTGTATTTTATTGTTCGTATTATGTTTATTTGTATAACATTAACTGATATTACAGTTGTATGTATTATTTTTATTATTAATATAGTAATTTCTATTATGTTTATTTGTATTATGTTTATTGTTATTATAGTTATTTGCATTATATTTATTTGTATTACATTTTTTGGAGTTATTTTTGTATGTTTTTTTAGTAATAATATAGTAATTTCTATTATGTTTATTTGTAATATGTTTATTGGTATTATAGTTATTTGAATTATGTCTATTTGTGTTACATTAATTGTTATTATAGTTGTATGTATTATCTTTATTAATAATATAGCAATTTCTATTGTTTTTATTTGTATTATGTTTATTGGTATTATAGTTATTTGAATTATGTCTATTTGTGTTACATTAATTGGTATTATAGTTGTATGTATTATTTTTATTAATAACATAGTAATTTCTAATATGTTTATTTGTATTATGTTTATTGGTATTATAGTTATTTGGATTATGTCTATTTGTATTACATTAATTGGTATTATAGTTGTATGTATTATTTTTATTAATAACATAGTAATTTCTAATATGTTTATTTGTATTATGTTTATTGGTATTATATTAATTTGCATTATGTTTATTTGCATTAAATTAGTTGGTATTGTAGTTGTATATATTATTTTTAGTAATAATATAGTAATTTCTATTAGGTTCATTTGTAATATGTCTATTAGTATTATAGTTATTTGCATTATGTTTATTGCTTTTTAATTTATTAGCGTTATCATTATTGAAATTATGTTTATTTGTATTATGTTGTTCTATTTAAAATCAATAGCGTGCTAATAAGTAGCAAGTTTACCTGTAAAGCATCCTCTCCTGGCGGTCCGCCTCCACGTATATCCTGTAGTACATAAACAGCATAATGACTCCCGGAACCCAGAACGACACAGAGGAAGAGATAATGGCGTACGTCTTATTCACTTCGAAAGAACAGATTTCCGGGTGGTCCTTCCGAAACTCTAGGTGTTGATTGGTCGTGTACCATCCCATAAATATAGGCAGGAAGCTGAGCAAAGCAGGCGAACACCACACGACTGCCAGCATGACAGCGAGGCGTCCTTGAGTCATTATCAAAGGGTAATCCAAAGGCTGCACGATCGCGTAGTACCGGTCCACACTGATGCAGCACAGATGCAGTATGGAGACGGTGGAGAAGTACACGTCCAGAGAGTTCCAGACGTCGCACATGAAGTAGCCAAATAGCCACTTGCCGTTTATCTCCACGCTTGCATTGAAGCACATGGCCCAGATGGCGACCAGCATGTCCGCCAGAGCCAGAGACACCACGAAGTAGTTGGTAATCACGCGCAGCTTCCTGTGCCGCATCACGCTCACTATTACCAACAAGTTGCCGCACAGCGCTGCTACTATGATGAAGCTCATCACGAGGGACTTCAGAGCGACTATAAGGAACGCTTTCCACGATTCCTCGTCTTGCGTCGAAGACGCGTAGCTTTGATTGATCGCCATGTTATAAAAACTCTCATTGATTGTCGAATTGGGATAGGAAAGGTTGGCGTAGTTAGTGTTCACAAACTGGTTCACTTCCATGTCGAACGTTATAAAAATATATTTTTTCTTGCAAAATACAATTTATAAAATATAATTCATCGTTATACCGCAAAAGACAAACTATAAATTTTTTTGAAACTTTATAGTTTAGACTAATTCGAGTTTCTGATAGGATGGTTGTCTAAAAAATATTTTGTTAAATTTTCTTATTTTATAAATGACTAACGCGCGCCTACCACATTGAACAAACCACTAACTGGATCCATCTCGAAAACTATTCCGTTGGAAGTGTCCTTTGCATCGCGCCTAACCTTATATCTTGTCGATTATGTATATATTTTAACTTCAGAACAACAGTTTTTATTGAAAATCTGACCACATCACTGTCACTGCCATTGTCCACTCCCGGATTCTGAAGACAGTTCACTAACATTATGGTCGTTGTAGTTGGTAGCATCTTATCTCGATTTACGTGATGCTGGTGTCTAGTGTCACACTAATCGCGAACTTACGGACGTTTCGCAATTCTCGTAAAAGCTTCATTTTGTGTCTCCCCCGCTGATGCACTCAGACCAAAGTCGTAGTTCTCATCTGACTCAATCCTGTAACCTGAAACAAAAACAACAATTCTATGTTGGATACAGAATCAATATGCTAGGATAGGAATAGCTACTAAGAATTTTCAGCATACTATGTCACTACGTGGAATGTTCTATTACATGGGATGTTAAATTAGATGGAGTGTATATATGTCAAATATTCTTCTGTGTGTTCATTCAAGGCGTAAGACAGAATTTCTCGACTTCTTAGTATAATATATTTACTGTAATCTTGAAAAAAGAATATATTTCTTATAAATGTTAAGCTGTGTGTGTGTGTGTGTGAATGTATTGTGATCGGTATTGTTTTATAACTGTCAGATTTTTCAAATTTTTTGTGATTTTTTAAATGTTATGTTATGTTGTCAAGTTAAATTTTTTTATTGTTTGTATTTCTTACATTTTGTCTTGTTTGGCATTTTACATTACCTGGAACATTTTGTTATTTTTACCTGATTTCAACACTTTTGCCGTTTTGATATTTTGACATTATTTAGAAAACCATCAGTGGTTATTATCTGAGATTTTTGAATAGTTAAAGAATAGTTTGTTCAAATAATCGGTTCAGGCGTTGTAATCGATGATAGATTAATGAGGCAAATTTCTGTTCAATTTTAGTTGAAATTTGCGAAACTTCGATTGCAACATCTGATTTATGAAAACAAAAGGTATATGTACGTCAGTACGTTAAGTAATGGAGATGTTGTATAAGAGCTAGCATAAACGTCCAGCGCAGAGTATATTAAATAAATATTACGTCATCATGAAAAATGTAGAATTTCCTAATCATTAAATTCTTGTATTAACCGGAACGTTTTGAACATTGATCACCCAGCCACACACACACACACACACACACACACACACACACACACACACACACACACACACACACACACACACACACACACACACTCAGACACACACACACACACAAACACACAGACAACACGTACACACACACACACACACACACACACACACACACACACAAGCGCGCGCGCACGCACGCACGCACGCACACACACGCACACACACACACACGCGCACACACACACACACACACACACACACACACTCACACACACACACACACACACACACACACACACACACACACACACACACACACACACACACACTCAGACACACACACACACACACACACACACACACACACAAACACACACACACACAGACAACACGTACACACACACACACACACACACACACACACACACAAGCGCGCGCACGCACGCACGCACACACACCCTTACACACACACACACACACACGCGCACACACACACGCGCACACACACACACACACACACACACACACACACACTCACACACACTCGCACATATACACACACACACACACACACAAGCGCACACACACAAGCGCGCGCACACACACACACACACACACACATGCGTGCGCGCTCGCACGCACGCACATGCACACGCGCGCGCTCGCACACACACACACACACACACACACACACAAACACACACACACACACGCACACACACCCACACACACATACACACACACACACACACACACACACCCACACACTCATACACACACACACACAACACGTACACACACACACACACATGCGCGCGCACTCGCACGCACACACACTCATACACACACACGCGCTTACACACACACGCACACACACACACACACAGTTCAGGTTTTGTTTTTCAATGCAATTCTGTATCAAGTACATTTTCCAATCATTGTTAATATTGATTCTGTTTTTTGTCGCTATTTATAATAAATAAATGTATTTTTTCTGAAGTGTTCAATTAGTTTTTAATTTATTTGAAATAAAACTTTTGTATTTAATATGCAATATTTTACCCAACACTTAGTTTAAATGCAAATTTCACGTGTATAATCATATAGGCTATATATGTCTAAGGGCGATATTAATTTAAAATTATATTTGTGTGCCTTTCTTGAAAGAGTTAGGATCGGCGTTGGAGATAAACTATAAGAAGATAAAAGTTCTATACCGAGTATGGAATACGAAATCATGTCAGAATTTGATCATTTGCATAAAAACTCATAAAACGTTTTGAATATACGTAAAAAGAAAAAAGCGTAGATACTTGTGACGTGACTCACAGTGATATACAGTAACAGGTCAAACTGTGCTTGCTACTTTGAAATAACTTGTAACAGTGATTATGATAACTGTATAAAACAACTGGGGCGTAATATACAATAATAAAAGAAATGAATTTGTGGTAAAGAGATTTAATTTATTATTAGTGATTATGATTTTTAAATGTGATTGTTAGTTGCTATTAGTTATTGAGGTCAGGTAATGATAATATGTGAGTTGACCATGTCAGTAGGATTGTTTTAAATTAATTATGTGTGCGTGTGTGTGTGTGTTGCACGCACATATGTGCAAAATTCAAAAATAATTATAGGTAAAACGAAACACTCGTAGACACAGATTTAAATGTTTACTTCGAAAAGATTTGCTTTGTTCACTCTAGACATTTCACTTTCAGGCGCTAAATGTATTTATTATTACTATTAATTATGTACTAATAAAATACGTCTAAAAATAATCGACTTCAGTGTAACAAATTATCTGAAAATGAATAAGGAACTACTAGAACCAAGATTTTTCACACCTTTCTTTCGCGATCACGATCACACTCACAGCACCATGAGTAGCAGTCACAAGTCGATATCACAGGCAGTGAGAAAGTGAAACTGATAATGACAATCACAGTAAAAAATAGTATCTAATTTCCACCTGAGTGTGAGGGTTGTGAACCGTTTGGGCTCCCACGTAACGGGTCGCGGCGATTTGCTACTCAGCTATACAAGAATCTGCTACTTCATCTCGTTACATAACAGGTCAAACTGTGATTAACAGTCACTAAATCACAGGTTTGCAAATCACTTCTCATCACTGGTGGATACACATGAAACGGGTAAGATCGTTAGAAATAAAATCGAACGTTTTTCCAAAACATAACCACTCTAAATGTATAAACATATAATAAACCAGGTAACCTTTTTTATTGGAAATAAACAAACCAGTTCGCTTTAAGACACTACATTTAAATGCTTAATGCGCTGGAAATAGTAACACAAGCTATCCCACAAGTCGGAAAGGTAACGTTAAAGACACAAATGTAAAGGTTATTTTATTGTCTTAAAGGTGATAAAACAAGACGAAAGATATGCAATAAAGCTATTACCGCGATGCAAAATGCAAAATAAATTATCGAGTAAGAATAGAACTGAATTGTGACAGGAAGAGATTAGTGAGGACTTGAGGGGAATTGTAACAATGCTTCATGGTGAAACCTGCAAATTAGAATTTATATGCAAATTTAAATGTAACTCAATTTATATGGAAAATTATTCGTTGAATAAATATTGATGAATTTTGCCAGTGGCGAGTTTGAAATATTTACTATAATATTTTTTTATTTAAAGAAAAACGAAAATATTCTGATATATATATATATATATATATATATATATATATATATATATAATTGAAATAAAACCTTTTGTCCTAAAAGGAACTCATTTATCTTTGCTTTTTGTAGGTTTAAATGTGTAGTTACTTTTCAATTAGGTTTCTATATTTTATTGAGTAATAAAAACAAAAGTACAAAAGCACATTTACAAAACATAATTTGCATAAATAATAATTGATCCAATAGTAAACAAATATAAGTTGGAAAAACTAAAACAAAAATCAAATAATTTCATAAATTTTAGTAGCTCATATCTCATATAAACAATGTATTACAACAAACGAAAAATATATCTATAAGTTTTATACCTAGAAAGTTGCTGTAACTTTGAAAATTTCAGATTTAAACCTAAAATCCCAGCGACAACTAAGTTAACCTAAGGTTTTAGCAAATTAATTTTGAATAATAATTCAGTGCTTCATTTGATTGAGTGATTTTCCATTTCTGTTAATAAAACCCCAACAGGAGTGCTAAAAGCACTGCACACAACAATTAGATTCATGTGGGCTGAATTGGTTCTGAAATGAGGGAACTTGCGGTTGATTCTGTTTCTACACATATTACACAGGAATTCGATAAATGTCAGCATAACTACATTTTGCCACAATATCAACAGCTCAATCATTTGTATGTAAACTATTCTATAACTCGATATAAATTAATTTAAAATGAATGTTGTTTAAAACTAATATTTCAATCGAATTATTTTTATAAATTACTTCAGTTTATGACGAATCTCATATTTATCAGCCACTGGTCGAGTACAGGATCAACTAGGGGTAAGAGCTATACTCAGTAGTTGTTGCTAGACCTATTTAAAATACTGTTTGGACGTTTTTATAACAGTTATGTATGTAAATAATAGTAACCATAAGAGCGTGTAAATTATTAAGTAGTTTGTCTACAATTGCTTTAGAACTTATGAGTCCCTGTATGAATTTGACAATTTTAGACAAAAATGTTAGTTGGTAATTTGAAATTAATATACTCTTTTTTTATAATCGTCTTATAATAATAAATTATACTGAAAAACCTCTACCCATACGAAATGTAACCATCCTCATAGGCATAACCGCCAAGTCAAAGGCATATTCCAAATAAATAGCGATTGTCTTATAACAAATAATTGGAATAATTATAAATGAAGTATTTAAAGACAAATTCAAGAAAAAAATTTAATTAGAATATATATGCTTCTAATAGAAAGACAACTCATATAAATAATAAAACTAATTAAGTTAAATCCTACTTAGGTCAAAAAAGTAGAACTTTATTGTAATAGCTTTTTGTTCAGTAATTAGAATTTATATAAAACATTTATATGGCAGAGTCGTAATATTTATTGGCAAAATAGAAAGCGACAGTAATTATTAAAATTATTCATTTAAATTGAATTAAATAAATAATATTTGAATATAATAACATCAAGTGTCATCCACTACAATTTAATAAAACAATATATTTGAACTTGGGTTGATGATTGAAAAATATTTTATTAACGATTGAAAATTTGAACAAGCTATACAAGTATTTCATAATGTTTAATGTATGAAATTATTAGTTTAAGTAAGCTAAGCAAAAGTTTTATTTCAAAAAACCCGACAACGAAATAACAGATAAAAGAAGATGAAATCTGCAATTAGTTACAGTAATAAGAAATTTTGTAAAGGACAAATAATGGACTAGTGTAGAGATTTTGTTATAACTTAGAAAATATAAAAAGGACAGGAATCATCGGCAGATGTGTCACGTTCATCAAAAAAAATAACAATAAATAAATAAAAATTATAGAACAGTTTATTCCAAAAGTTCGAAAAATAACGGCTTGTGAGAAAGTTTTAACGTACAAATTTCAAATTTGATTGGTAGAAGCCAACATGTCTGTTCTTCATTGGCTAGAAAATTTAGCAGGAAGAAATAGGACGCGCTAGATAAACTTAAGTGCAGAAAAGCCTAGTAGTCCTCCTTCGACTGCAAAAAGTAGTAATTTTCTTTCGACTGAAAATGGTAGTAAAAGTGTAGTAGAAACTCGGTTCAAACCAATAAAGACAAATTGTTGTTGGCAGTGTATCCGAAGCGGAATAAAAATAAATAAGTTCATTTTTTAAAAAATATCTAAAGAAGAGAGTCAACAGGTAAAATGGACGTTTATTTTTAAGTGGTTAATTTATAGAGAAAAATATATTTAGAAGTGTAAAAAAAGTATCTTGAGCCAGAGTAAGGGATACTAGCTACCGCGTATAGTGCCAGAGAAGAGATAGCATCTTAAGCCAGAGTGACGGATACTAACTACAGCTTATAGTGCCAGAGAAGGAAAAGTATCTTGAGCCAGAGTGCCGGATACTAGCTACAGCGTATGATGCCAGTGAAGGAAAAGTATCTTGAGCCAGAGTGCCGGATACTAGCTACAGCTTATAGTGCCAGAGAAGGAAAAGTATCTTGAGCCAGAGTGCCAGATACTAGCTACAGAGTATAGTGCCAGAGAAGGAAAAGTATCTTGAGCCAGAGTACCGGATACTAGCTACAGCATATAGTGCCAGAGAAGGAAAAGTATCTTGAGCCAGAGTACCGGATACTAGCTACAGCGTATAGTGCCAGAGAAGGAAAAGTATCTTGAGCCAGAGTGCCGGATACTAGCTACAGCGTATAGTGCCAGAGAAGGAAAAGTATCTTGAGCCAGAGTACCGGATACTAGCTACAGCGTAAAGTGCCAGAGAAGGAAAAGTATCTTGAGCCAGAGTATCGGATACTAGCTACAGCGTATAGTGCCAGAGAAGGGAAAGCATCTTGAGCCAGTGTGCCGGATATTAGCTACAGCGTATAGTGCCAGAGAATAAAATGTATCTTGAGCTAGAGTGCCGGATATTAGCTACAGCGTATAGTGCCAGAGAAGGAAAAGTATCTTGAGCCAGAGTACCGGATACTAGCTACAGCATATAGTACCAGAGAAGGAAAAGTATCTTGAGCCAGAGTACCGGATAATAGCTATAGCGTATAGTGCCAGAGTAGGAAATGTATCTTGAGCTAGAGTGCCGGATACTAGCTACAGCGTATAGTGCCAGAGCAGGAAAAGTATCTAGATCCAGAGTACCGGATACTAGCTATAGAGTATAGTGCCAGAGTAGGGAATGTATCGTGAGCTAGAGTGCCGGATAGTAGCTACAGCGTATAGTGCCAGAGAAGGAAAAGTATCTTGAGCCAGAGTGCCGGATATTAGCTACAGCGTATAGTGCCAGAGAAGGAAAAGTATCTTGAGTCGGAGTACCGGATACTAGCTACAGCGTATAGTGCCAGAGAAGGAAAAGTATCTTGAGCCAGAGTACCGGATACTAGTTACAGCATATAGTACCAGAGAAGGAAAAATATCTTGAGCCAGAGTACCGGAAACTAGCTACAGCATATAGTGCCAGAGAAGGAAAAGTATCTAGATCCAGAGTGCCGGATACTAGCTACAGCGTATAGTGCCAGAGAAAGAAAAGTATCTTGAGCCAGAGTACCGGATACTAGCTACAGCATATAGTGCCAGAGAAGGAAAAGTATCTTGAACCAGAGTGCCAGATACTAGCTACAGGGTATAGTGCCAGACAAGGAGAAGTATCTTGAGCCAGAGTACCGGATACTAGCTACAGCGTATAGTGCCAGAGAATAAAATGTATCTTGAGCTAGAGTGCCGGATATTAGCTACAGCGTATAGTGCCAGAGAAGGAAAAGTATCTTGAGCCAGAGTACCGGATACTAGCTACAGCATATAGTACCAGAGAAGGAAAAGTATCTTGAGCCAGAGTACCGGATAATAGCTATAGCGTATAGTGCCAGAGTAGGAAATGTATCTTGAGCTAGAGTGCCGGATACTAGCTACAGCGTATAGTGCCAGAGCAGGAAAAGTATCTAGATCCAGAGTACCGGATACTAGCTATAGCGTATAGTGCCAGAGTAGGGAATGTATCGTGAGCTAGAGTGCCGGATAGTAGCTACAGCGTATAGTGCCAGAGAAGGAAAAGTATCTTGAGCCAGAGTGCCGGATATTAGCTACAGCGTATAGTGCCAGAGAAGGAAAAGTATCTTGAGTCGGAGTACCGGATACTAGCTACAGCGTATAGTGCCAGAGAAGGAAAAGTATCTTGAGCCAGAGTACCGGATACTAGCTACAGCGTATAGTGCCAGAGAAGGAAATGTATCTTGAGCTAGAGTGCCGGATATTAGCTACAGCGTATAGTGCCAGAGAAGGAAAAGTATCTTGAGCCAGAGTACCGGATCCTAGCTACAGCGTATATAGCCAGAGAAGGAAAAGTATCTTGAGCCAGAGTACCGGATACTAGCTACAGCGTATAGTGCCAGAGAAGGAAATGTATCTTGAGCTAGAGTGCCGGATATTAGCTACAGCGTATAGTGCCAGAGAAGGAAATGTATCTTGAGCCAGAGTATCGGATACTAGCTACAGCGTATAGTGCCAGAGAAGGGAAAGCATCTTGAGCCAGAGTGACGGATACTAGCTACAGCGTATAGTGCCAGAGAAGGAAAAGTATCTTGAGCCAGAGTACCGGATTCTAGCTACAGCGTATAGTGCCAGAGATGGAAAAGTATCTTGAGCCAGAGTACCGGATACTAGCTACAGGGTATAGTGCCAGAGAAGGAAATGTATCTTAAGCCAGAGTAAGGGATACTAGCTACAGCGTATAGTGCAAGAGAAGGAAAAGTATCTTGAGCCAGAGTATCGGATACTAGCTACAGCGTATAGTCCCAGAGAAGGGAAAGCATCTTGAGCCAGAATGACGGATACTAGCTACAGCGTATAGTGCCAGAGAAGGAAAAGTATCTTGAGCCAGAGTACCGGATACTAGCTGCAGCATATAGTGCCAGAGCAGGAAAAGTATCTAGATCCAGAGTGCCGGATACTAGCCACAGCGTATAGTGCCAGAGAAGGAAATGTATCTTGAGCCAGAGTATCGGATGCTAGCTACAGCGTATAGTCCCAGACAAGGAAAAGTATCTTGAGCCAGAGTACCGGATACTAGCTACAGCGTATAGTGCCAGAGAAGGAAATGTATCTTGAGCCAGAGTGCCGGATATTAGCTACACCGTATAGTGCCAGAGAAGGAAAAGTATCTTGAGCCAGAGTACCGGATACTAGCTACAGCATATAGTACCAGAGAAGGAAAAGTATCTTGAGCCAGAGTACCGGATACTAGCTACAGCATATAATGCCAGAGCAGGAAAAGTATCTAGATCCAGAGTGCCGGATACTAGCTAGAGCGTATAGTGCCAGAGAAAGAAAAGTATCTTGAGCCAGAGTACCGGATACTAGCTACAGCATATAGTGCCAGAGAAGGAAAAGTATCTTGAACCAGAGTGCCGGATACTAGCTACAGCGTATAGTGCCAGAGAAGAAAAGTATCTTGAGCCAGAATACCGGATACTAGCTACAGCATATACTGCCAGAGAAGGAAAAGTATCTTGAGCCAGAGTACCCGATACTAGCTATAGCGTATAGTGCCAGAGTAGGGAATGTATCGTGAGCTAGAGTGCCGGATAGTAGCTACAGCGTATAGTGCCAGAGAAGGAAAAGTATCTTGAGCCAGAGTGCCGGATATTAGCTACAGCGTATAGTGCCAGAGAAGGAAAAGTATCTTGAGCCAGAGTGCCTGATATTAGCTACAGCGTATAGTGCCAGAGAAGGAAAAGTATCTTGAGTCGGAGTACCGGATACTAGCTACAGCGTATAGTCCCAGAGAAGGGAAAGCATCTTGAGCCAGAGTGACGGATACTAGCTACACCGTATAGTGCCAGAGAAGGAAAAGTATCTTGAGCCAGAGTACCGGGTACTAGCTACAGCGTATAGTGCCAGAGAAGGAAAAGTATCTTGGGCCAGAGTACCGGATACTAGCTACAGCGTATAGTGCCAGAGAAGGAAATGTATCTTGAGCCAGAGTGCCGGATACTAGCTACAGCGTATAGTGCCAGAGAAGGAAAATCATCTTGAGACAAGTGCCGGATACTAGCTATATCGTATAGTGCCAGAGAAGGAAAAGTATCTTGAGGCAGAGTAAGGGATACTAGCTACAGCGTATAGTGCCAGAGAAGGAAAAGTATCTTGAGTTAGAGTACTGGATACTAGCTACAGCGTATAGTGCCAGAGAAGGAAAAGTATCTTGAACCAGAGTGCCAGATACTAGCTACAGTGTATAGTGTCAGAGAAGGAAAAGTGTCTTGAGCCAGAGTTCCGGATACTAGCTACAGCATATAGTGCCAGAGAAGGAAACGTATCTTGAGCCAGAGTACCGGATACTAGCTACAGCATATAGTGCCAGAGAAGGAAAAGCATCTTGAGCGAGAGTAAGGGATATTAGCTACAGCATATAGTGCCAGAGAAGAAAAAGAATCATGGAAGTAAGGAGCAAAGATTAAACTGAACACACACTGGAAGGAATATACGTAACTGCACTTGAGTACAATTTTTTTAAAACAAAAAAGACTTAAGTGTTTTAGTCAGTTTGATTATATTTTAATAATTCATTTAATAAAATAGATAATTTAATCATTTAAATATAAGGAAAAGTTAAATTAAAAATAAATAAAAAAGGGGTGATTACGTAATTATTTCTTGATTATGCAATTTAAGGAGGCAAACAATTTATTACCGCCATGAGCAATTTAGGTATTAGGAATTTAATATAATTTTACTCAACATAAATCATATATTGTTTACCTAAACATGAGTTCTCTGTATCATATTTCATATGATAAATTCAACTGCTTTGTGTTTTATATTTAAATCAATGTAATAATAATCGTTCTTTATTAAAGGTATTTTAATCACGTTTTGGTGCTTTATTGCCGCCATTAATAACTATTGTGCCAATTTTATAAAGAAAGGAGTGAAGCCGAATGCGTTGGTGTAGGTCATAGTGTAAGATAAGATAGTTGAATGACAGGTAAATAGTCGATTAATAGGTAAACTGGCATCCAACTATTATAGATAATATAAACGTTATTTCATCAAAGTTAAAAATAAAATAATAACAAGAATTATAGGGTTTATGTTATAAATTAGCTCCAAATATAATATATAGAAAGAATGTGAACTAATTGTAGTAATTGAATAATTCATATAATGTTATATAATAAATAACAAAACTATTAATCATGTAAGCAAATTAAAAAACTACCTATTAAAGATTGTTACACAAAATAATTTTAATAATTTATTCATATTTAATTTCCCAAATTTTAATCAATTTAAAGATTAATATAAGATTTTTACATAAGGAAAAAACCTTACTTTGAGTAAGGTTTTTGATACCTTCACATTATTTCTTTTCTACATATAAAAAAGATGTAGAAATTGTATTGATGTTCAGACAGCTTTGTTGGATATGAAGCAATGACCAAAATTACTGCTTAATAAATGTCATTCCCCGTGTTTGTTATTACAAATATATTAAAAATATTTGTCTGAGGTCAGCTATGGAATATGATTTATAAAAAATCGACTGATATGTTGTGCAAGTGTTACCGCATGGTTTCAAGTCGAGGTTGAAATGCTTTCTATTTTCAACCTACCATCTCAAGAGATACGTTTATAGAGATTATATAATACATTTTATATGAAGCTATACAATAAAAAAGCAAATACTCTCATAGCACTAGCCTCTTGCTCTTTATCCTCAGGTACTATATAATTCAAAAACACATAAATATAAAATTACATTCTGTGGTGATCTAAGGTAAACCTAATAGATAACCTTCGAATTCTTTCGGAGACCTTGAATTTTTATTTTAATTGTTTTTTATTACGTTATATAATAAATTAATTAGTATATACAGGGTTATCTTGAAACAATAATGCGGTTTCGAAAATGGTTTACGGTAAGAAAAACCGAATTACTTACAGTTAATGTTGTTTATTTATCTAATTTGCCGTCTCAAACAGTTTTTTTACATAATTAATACATTTTAATATGTGCGTTCTTAGTCGTTCGACAAATGTCCAAACGATACTCATCGTCTCTCCAAATATTCGTTAACATTTCTTCGGTTATGGTTGTCATTGCTACATTAATCCTGTTTCTAGAGTGGTTCATGTCGCAAATGTTTTTCGAATGAACAACGCCTTTGATGTACGTGCGCAAGAAAAAAACCACATGATGTCAGGTCTAGACTCCTTGCAGGCCACAGCATAGGACGGCCTATCAATCGATCTCCAAGTTTTTAATAGTAACTCACTAAACTCACCGCAACAACAATACAAGAACTGATGTTGAGGTTAGAACAGCTTTTAAACTAACTTTTGGGTAGGAGGCTTTCAGAGATACCAATTTAACATCTAGAAATTTCCCTACAATCTTCCTACGAATTACTGAAACCGCGCCACTTTTCATGATAACCCCGTATATCTTGGGTAAAATAAACACGTGCGTTTAAATTAAAAAAAAAAAAAAAAATAGAGGCTTAGATTGTAATCATCCTTTTGTACATAAAATGAATATATTTTAAATTTTTATAATATTATTTATGGTATTTACAGGGATTTACCCGTACAAAACCACTCCGTATGACAAAATTTATTTTCCATCATGTTGAAAAATGTTATGAATAATCAGATACTACCTGTAATATTTTCTAGTTCATTACTTATGCTAACATTTTTTGTTACTTTTAATTCTTAGAAACCATCCCCAATGAAAAGGAGAAAAAAATATATTGCTGCTTGAAGAGTTTTTATTACTGTTTCGTAGAAATATTAACTATTTCGAATTTGTATATATATATATACACTTATTGTAAAAAATCGCCCAAAAATATGAATTGAAAAATTAATAAAAATTAAAGTTTACATTTCATACTATCTCAAAATGTATTTTACTATACAGTCTATTTATGTATTTCATTTGAATTTTTGAAATTTTCATCCCAGAAAAAAATGACAAGCCCCATCCTCATTCAAGACTAAAATCCCATATCCTTAGTATATACCTATTTACTCTTGAATATTTTCGAGTCTACAAACCAAATTTTAAGTGAATCGTTCTTGTCGGAACGAATTTGGAAATGAACACTTTTACTAACGAACTGATTCCTTATTTAGCAACGCCTAGAAATTACTCCCCGTTTTTGGTTTTTAGGAATAGGGTAAGAGTTTAAAAAGGGACAAAGGCTGCTCTTAGATGATACAGCATACGTTGTATAACCCTACGGCATTACTCTAGACGCTCTAGTAACCCGCTAAAGATTACATTCAGCCTCTTGGTTGTGCCACAATTTACATTAAAAAAAGTGGCACACAACGGGACAGGCCTACATAAGTGTTAGAGAATGTAACTAATAAAGGTTTCAGTAGAATATAATTCTAGAGGGTTACAATAAAAAGTTTTTTATTAGATGTTAAAGATTGTTTCAACAATTCCATTGTTAGAGTTTTGTCATTAAAACTGTCAGACGCGACTAAGGATTTATATGTTTCAATATAAATATGTTACACTAATTGACATTAATACATATTTTTAAACATTTATTAAAATTTAAAATAATATTTTTAACTTATAAAAATATTTAATAGTAACACTTAAACTTAATATTGTACAATAAATAAAGGAACGCAACCTAAGTGTAAAACAGCTGTTCTAAAACATAACCTAAAACATAACCTATAACATAAAATCAGTTGCTGTTTGAAACGAAATATTATCAAATAATTTAAACTAAAATTTATTTATACAGTATATATATATATATATATATATATACTTCAAAACAACATAGGTTATTCAAATACAAGAATATTTATTAATTTACATCCAAAGCTTTTCGTTGGTAAACAGTACCAACATCATCAGGAATGAAAATTACAATAATGTAAGCTATAGGGAATATAATACATAGCTGTAAGCTGAAGCATAATGGTTTAGGCCTATAGCTTATATTATTGTAATTCTCATTCCTGATGACGTTGGTACTGTTTACCAACGAAAACTTTTGTATATAAATTAATAATTATTCTTGTATTTGAATAACCTATGTTGTTTTAAATTATTAAACAAGAAATCGTATTATATGTGTATATATATATATATATGTGTGTGTGTGTGTGTGTGTGTAAGAAAAATATTAAATTTAAGTTTCTTTTTTTGAATTTTGCCGCGTTGTGAGCATCAGCTGTTTGTTATTTTTAGAAAGATTTTCAGCTGTTGGTAATTAAGCATTTTTTGCTTGTTGTCAGAAAAGTTGAAATATGGTTGTTACGTGAAATATTGATTTATTAAAAATAATAGATAACATTGAGTGAACTCTGTTGCGACACAATAATATAAACTAAAGTAATTAAGAACATTAAATGTCGTTTTATAATGGTATTTTATTATTTGCAACAGCAATTAAAATAAAGAACACAACCGAGTTTCTCTGTACAAGTATGTATGTTTATTCTAACTATCATGTTCCACAGATTTGTATGTTGTATAACTTATAATATAAATACCTGCGAACGGAGATACGACATTTAATGTTCCTAATTATTTTAGTTTTTATTATTGTGTCGCAACAGCGTTCACTCAATGTTATCTATTATTTTTAATAAATCAATATTTCACGTATCAAAAATATTTCAACTTTTCTGACAACAATCAAAAAATGCTAAATTACGAACTGCTGAAAATCCATTATAGAACGGCATTTCTTTGTCAGAAAATGGAAAAATTAAAATTTACGTTTCAAGCAAAACCGACAGCAGACGGAAAGTCTAATTATATTGCCATAACCTCAATTTTCACGCAAGATGACAAAACATTTCTGATTTCAGACGAACATCAGGTAGTATTACTTCACAAACATGTCCTCAACAATAAGGCATATACTACAGTGAAAAACACATTAAAGAGAAGACATCAAACACGAAGTGTGTGGATAAAAACAACACAAGATATATTACAAACCTACTTTGATGAAGATGGTAATATGGTTTTTGAAGACCAATTCACAGAAGAAGTTAGTCAAGAACGATTGCCCATTGCCAACGTAACAGATTCAGGGAATCCCATAGTAATGATTTTGGAAAAATTATTTGAAAGTCAACAGAAAAAAGAAAAAGAAAGTACAAAAAAATTAGCCGAAAAGTTTGTACTTGAGAAATTTTATAGTAAAACTACAAACGCGTATCATTGGATGGAAGTATTTGAAAAGGAATGTAAACGGTTTGATATAGTAGAAAATGAAGATAGAATTGAAATCTTCAGATTATTTCTAAAAAAATCATGTACTGATTGGTATTCTTCCATGATGATAAAGCTTGGTTTGCAATCTGAATGGGCGGAATGGAAATCAAACTTTTTACTAACCTTCGCTAATACAGGCTGGACTACTAGCAGATATGCTTTATCATTTAAATATCAAGCAGGCTCCTTATTAGAATATGCTGTAAACAAAGAAAAACTTTTACTCGAAATAAGAAAGACAATAGATCAAGGGACCTTAATAGATATCATTGCTGCAGGTTTGCCAGAGTTTGTAACAGATAGGATCAATAAAGATGATATTTTGGAAACAAAGGACTTATTTAATAAACTTAGAATGTTTGAACATCTAGTTATAAAAAGAAAAATTTATAAAAAAAAAGATGATACCAAACTGATAAAAGAAAAATGTAGCATTTGCGAAAAGTTAAAGGAAGGGGGTGCGCTATCACCCAGAAGAATTGTGCCGGTTCAAAACTAAGAATGCTAATGAAACAGTTAAGAAACAGACTAAGTTTATTAATAAATCAGGATTGGAATGTGAACTACAGAGTGAAATCCAAAAAAATCTAATAGTCCCGCCATTAATTAAAGTAAAATAAGTGTTGAATAGAAAAATTGAAGTATTTGGTATCTATGACTCAGGCTCAAATGTATCATCAATAAATTCAAGTTTATTGAAAATAAACAATACAAAATCCGGTAATTGTAATAATACTAATTTAAAAACAATTAATGGCGTTAAAAAGACAAGTGGTTTATTAATGCTTGATGTGAGGATTTTTAAAATTGAGAAAAAAATTCCAGTCTTCATAATGGAAAATGAAAATTTTGATTATGACTTCTTAATTGGACTTGATTGCATAAAAATATTTTACTTAGTTCAAGACGAAAACTTAGGAATCAGTCAGAAAATTCCTTTACAAAAATGTGAAATAATTTCTAAGGAAACTAAACATTCAGATATTGAAACTTCTAAGGAAATAAAATCTGAAAATTTACTAAACTTCAATGAAAACTTCAGTGAAGAAAATTTCTCAAATCTAAATAAATCATCTAGACTATGAAAAACAGGCAGTAAATGATGACTTAATATTAAAAAACCAATCTGTATTTGCAACCGATAAATATGACATAGGAACAGTGAAAGATTATGAAGCGCACATTGATCTGTCAGTAGAAAGATACTGCAGTAAAAGACCGTATCGTTGCACAATTGAAGATAAAAAGGAGATTGAAAAACAGATTGCAAAGTTATTAGAAAAAAATACAATAGAAGAATCATATAGTCCCTTTGCAGCTCCAATCACATTACCATATAAAAAAAGATGAAAACAAAAAGTCAAGATTCTGTATAGATTTTCGAGACCTAAATAAAATTGTCACTTTTCAATCACAACCATTCCCGCTTATTGAGGATCTAATGGTACAGACAAGAGACTGTACATTTTTCTCAACACTGGACTTAAACTCAGCATTTTGGTCAATACCTTTACGTGCCACAGATAGACATAAAACTGCATTCGTCACACAGGAAAGCCATTTACAATGGACTTGTTTGCCCTTCGGCCTAAAAACCTCTCCAGCTATATTTCAAAGAATAATGTGTAAGATAATACGTAAACATAAACTCGGAGAGTTTACAGTAAGCTTTATTGGTGATATTTTGCTATTTTCAAAAACGTTCTCAGAACACGACAACACATCTAACACAGCTCTTTCAAGCTATTAAAAGTGAGGGCTTGAGACTAAAATTATCTAAATGCACCTTTGCAGATGACTCTTTGAAATATCTGGGTCATATCATACAGAATAATTCAATTAAACCTCTAAAAGACAACTTGATATTAATACGAAACTTTCCAACTCCAAAAACTCACAAAAATGTGAGACAATTTTTGGGAAAGATAAACTATTATGATAAGTATGTACCAAACATATCAATAAAATTGGATCCTTTACATAATATTTTGAGAAAAGGGCAAACTTTTAACTGGACAAAAGCATGCCAAGAGTCGTTTGATGAAATGAAACATTTACTATGCTCTCAACTAATATTGACCATTTTTGATCCAAATTTGCCTATACACATTTACACAGATGCTAGTATACTAGGCGTAGGAGCTGTTCTAAAACAACCACAAGAAAACAATGAAGAGAAACCAGTTCCATATTTTTCAAAAAAAAACTGAATGAAGTTCAAAAATGGAAAAATGCTATATACCTATAGTGCCTGGCAATCAAACAATGTGTTCAATATTGGCAACATTTATTAATGAGTAAGAAATTCATTGTCTTTTCAGATCACAAGCCGCTGGAGAATATGAACATAAAATCAAGAACAGATGAAGAATTAGGAGATTTAACTTACTATTTATCACAATATATTTTTCAAATTAAATATTCTCCAGGGAAACATAACATTGAAGCTGATTGCCTAAGCAGTAACCCTGTCTTAAAGCCAAATGAGAACCTGGATGACCAATTGAAAGTAGTAAACTTTATAAGTCTAGAAGATATCTTAAAATCCAAGCTCAAAATGAAAAGATACAATACCAAAAAGAAAGTCTAATGTCCAAGGACATCTATTACAAGCGCGTAATGAAAAAAGAAAGAATTATTCTGTCAGAAAAATTTAGTAAGGAATTCATCAATGATGTACATATAGGCCTAGGTCATATAGGGATTAAACAAATGCAAAGAATGATCAGCTCCTCATATAAAGCAGAAAACATGACAAAAAACTTTAAACATATCTGTGAAAGCTGTACAATATGTACAAGAAATAAATCAAGAGGACAAAATAAATATGGGTTGATGTCTCACCTGGGGCCTGCCACAAAGCCATTTTAAATTTGTTCCATTGATACTATTGGAGGCTTTGGAGGTTCAAGATCAACAAAGATATACTTGCACCAGTTATCAGATCATTTCTCAAGATACGCCTATATTTTAACGTCAAAGACTCAAAGAGCAAATGACTTCATCAAACTGGTGAAACATGCGGCGGAAGCTGGAAACATTGGCATAATCATCTCAGACCAGTACCCAGGTCTCAATTCTAGAGAATTAAAAACATTTATGGATAATAAAAATATCCAAATAATTTTCACTGCAGTGAACTCACCGTTCTCAAATGGTCTAAATGAAAAGTTAAATCAAACGACAGTCAACAAAATAAGATGTAAAATTAATGAAAAGGGCAGCAAAGCAGCATGGACCACCATAGCACACAATTGTGTGAAAGGTTATAATGAAACTGAGCACACTATTACTGGATATGCTCCAATATATCTACTAAATGGTACAGATGTTACAATTTTGCCAAAGGAGCTAACACCTAAAACAACAAAGAATTACTTAATTCAAGACAGAGAAAAAGCTCTGGAAAATACAATCAAATCACATAATTACAACAAAACAGTTTATGATAGAAATCGAAAACACTATAACTTCAAAGTTGGTGATACTGTTTTTATGGACAATGGATACAAACTGAATCGGAAAAAACTCGATGAACCGAGAGTTGGGCCCTACAAAATTATAGAAAAGATGTCAAACTCAATTTACATAATAGACAATGGCCAAAAAAAATCAGAATCGTATTTTTTCCACATCCTAAAGTTAACGCCAGCCTCTCGATTTGTAGACTAAGAAGAGGGAAAGTAAGAGGCCATCTTGCTTTATCTTCTTGGTGGGGGGGGGGAGATGTAAGAAAAATATTAAATATAATTTTCTTGTTTTGAATTTTTCCGCGTTGTGAACATCAGCTGTTTTTTAATTTTAGAAAGATATTCAGCTGTTGGTAATTTAGTATTTTTTGTTTGTACAGAGAAACTCAGTTGTGTTCTTTATTTTAATTGCTGTTGCAAATAATAAAATATCATTATATATATATAAAATCTCTTTTTTTTTTATGTCATTCTTAGTAATTCCTGTGGATGTTGGTAATGTCAACCAGCGAAAGGCTTTGAGTGTATTATTCAGTAAATTATTCCTGTAATTAGTGTATATTATTTAATCTTGAATATATATATATATATATATATATATATATATATATATATATATATATATATATATATATATATATATATATATATATAACAATATTTGTTACTCATGGGGATTTTTGAATCACGACAATATGACAAATGTTCCTCATAAAATGTTTGTGTTTACGCGAAGAAACATACACTCGATAAGATAAGTATTCACTTGAAAAATGGTGGTAATTTACGTATTATTATTAATATACTTATATGCATGTACTAATATACATTATATTATAATATTTTGTATATATTAATGTTGTGATAGTTTTCTTTTAATTTAATAAATGAATGAAAACCTTTTACGTACAAATACTGTTTTTAATTTAAATTATAATTGTAATATAATATATTAAACACATAGTATAATATAAAACCTTATAACAGGCTCTCTCTTCTGGGTTAGTGAAGAATATTTACTAAATACAATACAACACTGCAAAATATGCCTTGATTAGTTGCCAAATAACATTTATTGCAAAATAAAATTCATACAGTTATTGAAATGTTTAAACGTAAATTTATTATATTATTACTACTGCATTTAGCCTTACTCTAGTCTCTATAAACATCGAGCAAAATTTTATTTAGTCTGCCAATAGTTTAACACGATCTATTACAGAATATTAATATATTATTACTTCATATTAGTTTTATTTTTTAAATTTGTTTGTAGAAGCTTTGCTTCGTAAAAGGAACGATTGTTTAGCAACGCGTCAGCAAGTAAGCCTTTACGTATTCACATAGTTAAGTATTATTTAATTAAAGTTAAATCAATGAATTCAAGATGATTACAACAAGCATTTTTAATTTTTGTTTACAAAATAATTTTCTCAACACCAATTTGGCGTTATTACAAAATCGATTAAACGATTCCCAAAAGTCATTAATTTATTTACATGTGTCTACTTTTGTATCTGTGGAGCCTTGAAACTGACTTATGTGTTCTACAACTTCTGGATGCTTCCTCTGGGAAGGTCCAGAATTGGGATCGATTGTAGCGGGAATGAAACCATTATTTACACAACCCAACAGAACTTATAACAAAATCACTAAAACTAAAACTTTTCTTCCATTAAATTACAAAAATAAGAACTTGTTTACATCCCTATCACACTAGAATTCAACAAAAAGTTCTCGATTCCCCGGACATGACTCTGACCAACTACCAATCTCACAACCACACACGTTCATTCTCATTTAAAGACTTTCATATTACAAAATCCTAAGCGTTTCCCCCCCTTTCTTTTCAACCTATCTAAACCGAAATCTCTAATTTTCCCTACATCTAATACATAAAACTAACGTTACAAATAGATCGTATAAGGTAAATAAATTACCCACACTTTGTATTAGTACCCATAGCCTTGAAACTGCCAACCTTTTCTAAATTCATGATCCTTTATTCAGATTGGTAGCCATGGGGGAACGGCCCTCCCCAATCAAATATTTAGCAGAAAAATATTTACTTATTAAATAACGTTAGATTTTCAGCAATTCAGCTTATCGGGGAAACAATCGTGTAACTTTAGGTGCAAAATAGGATTATATATGATTGATAGAGATAAAAATGTTCAAAATTTCCTCGGGAGGGTTTCATCGCCTTATCCCCACACCCGGGCCGTGCCCCCCAAACATCATCATGGCTAGGCCACTGCATTTATTTAATAAAACTACCACCGATGAAATTTTATTTTCATCCTTAAAACCTCTGACGGCTAGCAAACGTATTATGTAACTATAAAATAACTGTAATATCACATTATGTGTATATATATATTACATATAGTGATACATTTTTTGTAATATAGTTAATGAATAAAAAATATTTCAAATAAAAGAATAATATAATATGGAATAATGTATAAATTTAAACTATCCTTGTATTTGAAATAATTTTATTCATTAATTATATGTACAGCCTATATATAGGCTCTCTCTCTCTCTCTCTCTCTCTCTCTCTCTCTCTCTATATATATATATATATATATATATATATATATATATATATAAACAATATTAAAAACAATATCTGGTATATAAATATATTCATTATTGTATTTTTAGAGACGAGCATAATTTTATTCGTTAAAACAATACTAAAAAAAAACATACGGTAATTTTTTTTGTAATACATTATCGCATCACATACAATTCTTTAACCACTGAAACATCTTCAGTCTCAACTCATGCGCTAGGTAGTAAGTATTGTTTTACTGAACACAATCATTACTTCTAGATATATTAACGGTGTTAACAATATGTACATAGACTGATGTATGTAATAAATATTTTAATTGTGATCGTGGTTTCGGAGGTTTGTTGTCGGTTTAATAAATTTCACCAATGTTCAAATTTATTGATTTCATTGTATTTGTTACTTGGTGGCGTCTCTATATATTTAACTTGTGCAGCTTTCTACGCCCGAATATGTGTCCTAAAAATTTAATTATTGTTGTAAAGATTTCATAATTGCATATCTGCGTGATAACTAATTGACTGTGTAAAACAGTAAAAATGTATTTTTTATACTCCTGGTGTTACATAACTTCTCTAAATATAAATTGTATCTTGGTGGTAATATGACCATGAGAAAGGTTTTATCAAAATAGGCTTTGAAATGAGTAAAATAGTTGGAAAAGCAATAGTATTTTAACAACGGAAACTACTATACTTGTATTGGCCGAAAATGAGTCTCATTTCAAGGCGCATCTAACCCGTTGATATGAAAGACAAAATAGGTTTCTAGTTTTCCAATAATATTAGCTTCTACATGTGTTTATAAACAATTTTATGCACGTATTATATTGTTTAAATTTGTTGTTTAAGGGTTGAAACTGTTTAAAACTCTTGATGACTGTTTTTATAGAATCAACAGCTGTAGTTTCTATATTACCATTGCTAAGTTGTTCCAGTACAACTACACACCAAATTTACACAACAAAACAATTGTAATTATACAATGGAAATTGTTTACGTATAATTAAACTCTACTTTCAACAGAGCGGACTGTAAACTAGGGTACACAAATGAACTAAGTGTAGAAGCAACAGACTGAGCTAGAGAACATTACTTGATATGATGCAGGAGTAGAAACTGATTTTTTGATTAGGAATAATGTGTTTGCTACGCGGAGTAGCAACGGTATCAAGCCTTAGAGGTTTGTAAAATTGTTGAATTATTGGGGTTCGGTTTGTTAAATCTCTAGAGGGTATCTCAGCCCTACACAAAACCATACAAAAGAGTTACAATTTATCAGATAAAAGTTTTCCCAACGGCAGTAGTCAGTTATATTTGCAGGTTATGTTGTGATCATTCAAATATAAACGGAATTATAATGAAAGCTATTTAGTTCTAAAACTTACTGAGATCTACTAGATGATCAATAATATCGATTTTGATTAACAATTTAATGTTGAAATCATGCAAGCAGTTAGAGAAATAGGTTCCAACATATATGTCTGGCACAACGTCGTAGAATAGGAAATCCCGTAATACTTAACAATTCCTTAGGGAAGAAGGTTTTTGTAGTGTAATAAAAAGTATTTAACTTGGGTAATTGAAGAAGATTTCTTTTTTACCTTTATAACGTCAAATGTGTTCTTAAAGTATTGGCGAACAGGTTAGGATTCAGCCTGTTGTGTTGAAGCCCAAATTTTAGATATTCGGCCCCATCTATACCCTAAGCGGATAATGGTATATTTCCCACATACCAGGAACAAACTTCCCAGAAGCAGTAGCGATTCCAGCTGGTAGGTCTTTGGCTAATCAACTTTTTTATGATTATTTGTTGAAGTCCCGCCCTATTAGCATTAATTTAAACAGAATAATGTTATACATCTAAGATCAAAAGAAATGCTCATGGTAGTTTGGCGAAATTGAGAATGTACT
>JBAIZL010000004.1:267248763-267266263 GCA_036971475.1 Prosapia bicincta | reverse complement strand
GTTTAACTTTGTTTCTACATAACCTAATTCTCGAGTAATGTTTAAAATTTACATACAAAATATTTGCACTGAGCTGTATACACTGCAAAATGTTACACAATTGTGTGTCGCAGATACCAACTAATGCAGTGTAGCCTGTGTTGGAATAACCGCGTTTGTAATGTGACAGCAAACAGCAGATACTGAACGTGTAGACTCTGAAATGTTAACAAAATAGAAATAACATATTTATATCATTTTGCTTATAAAAGTGTGTCAATAATCGGAAAACTAAACTTCATGCAGTTTTTAGCGCTGAGGTAGGGGAGGAGTGCTTGCATTCTTTTAATCCAGCTAAACGACTAATATTTTATTTAGTGAAATAGGCACTTGGGACTAAATTATTAGTTTTCTAATTTCTTGTTTATCGCTTTCAATAAGTATGGCCTTACCACACGAATGAGCATGATTTAGTCTATTGTGATGTTAAATTGTATGAGTCTAGTATAAATATATTTGCTAATTTTATTTTTCAAAAATCCAATCTCAAAAAAGAAACTAGAATATTTCATGATGAAGCACTTGACATTTATTACTAATTGACACTTCGATCCTGATCAGATGAAGAATTCTTTCATTATTGGCGTTGAAAAAGTTTCTTACGTTAGGTACTATAAGCGAAAATTACACAAAAAAACAATGTTCGAATCTACAATTCATACTTAATTTTAATGAACAGGAATCCACATTATCATTGGCAAATCATTTTAGGCAAAATTTCTTTTATAACTTCGATTCAAATTCGAACAAACGCAACCAATGAGTCTTTGGTAGCAGTCCAGTAGTCAATAGACCTCCTTTACTTGTATTGATAACATTATTATTATTGTTTTATAATACTTTAAATACCAGTCATGATGCTCTACAAACTTTAAACTTTACTAACAACAAACTCATAAGCGATTGAAATATATCAAATTTGTCAATTCATTATTGAAATATATATATATATATATATATATATATATATATATATATATATAAAGATTGTTTGTTGCGTTTACATAACAATAACGAGATTTAGACTCATTAATATTAGTCACATGTTTGGAAGTTACAGTAATATTTAGGTTATTTTGTGTCTGTTTTATTTTTAATATACTCATCTTCATTTACGTTGAATATTTCTATAACGAGTATTTGAGTACAGTTTTCTGCCTTTCCTAACATTTCAATATTTTCCTGTGACGCGTTACGGAGTGGCGCCATTTTTTGTAGAAAATTTAGAAATTTATAAAGCAAGGTTAAAAAAGGAAAATATAATCAACGAATAAATAAATACACAGGCGAAATTTATATTTAAAAGTTTGAAAATACTATTTGGTAGTTAAGGAGCAAGAGTAGGCGTGGGCCAATAAGAAGGGAGCTCTGCAAGTGGCGGAGACGTGGCTAATAGTATATAAATACGAACTCCAAAATTGGAAGACCAGTACGATTTAGGTTTTGAAAATGTAGTCACGCCGAAACGCGTGAACAGAAAAAAATATTGTAATGTTAGGGAAGGCAGTAAACTGTACTTAAATATATAGATTATTTTATGTTTATCGAGAAACATAATTATTCTCATAATGTGTTTCATTGTCATAATTTTCAATTTACCTATCTTTATTTAAGTTGTTTAATTTAAATGTAAAGCAGCAAATTAGGTTTATTTTGAATTTTGTACTAGTATACTTATGATTGGCAGTACACATAAGGAAGCTTAAATGATTTCATCAAATACAATACATCTAATTCTCTTTTATCTATTTTTACTAATATTGGTAATTTGTAAATCCCTATTGTTTATATTTATATAGCTGTTAATTTACTTCTGAAGAGTATTTCATGTTGGGACCGATATTTCGGGCTATAGTTTCAAAACACTAATTTAAAGCGTTTTATTTTATCTATAACAAACGTATTGTAATAAATATGGGATACAATCAATACAAAATAAAGTAATTAATCTATTTTATAATTGAATATTCGTGCTACTAACGACAATTGGGTTTATTGACAATTTTGATCAAATAAAGGAAAAAGGGAAGACTTCGGTTAGTTGTATAAAAACACCCACACATTGCAACAGTATAGAGAATTAATCACGCAGTTAAAGCACTATTGACAGTAACTCCACATTAGTTTACATTTAATTAAAAATATCTATTGTGTTTTTACGAAACTAAATGAAAACAATATTAATAATGTTTACACTCGCAGAGATTATTGTTAAATAAAAGCGGTTGACTGGCGAGTCGGGTAAAACTGCTTATTTATACAAGCAAGTCTCAATAACAGGCACGTTATTGTTTTCAGGCTTACATTAGGCTTATAAAGTTACCAGCAACAATAACAATAGTTCACTTATAAACATATCTACAATGGCATTTCTTTTATTAGAAATTATTATGTAATTATAATACAAACCTTTAAAATGGGTGACGTCAAAAACAAACTAAACAAAATGATAATATAAAAATTACAAACTAGTTACAAATTACAAACTCGTTACAAATTACAAACTAGTTACCAATTACAAACTTTTTGCAAATTACAAACTAGTTACCGATTACAAATTAGTTACACATTACAAACTAGTTACGAATTTGAAACTATTTAAAAAATTACAAACTAGTTGCCAATTACAAAATAGTTACAAATTACAAACTATTTACAAATTACAAACTAGTTACAAGTTACAAACTATTTACAAATTACAAACTAGATACCGATTACAAATTAGTTACAAATTACTAACTAGTTACGAATTACAAACTATTTACCAATTACAAACTAGTTACGAAAAACAAACTAGTTACTCATTACAAACTAGTTACAAATTACAAACGAGTTACGAATTACAAACTAGTTTCAAATTAAAAACTAGTTACCAATTACCCAATTACAAACTAGTTACCGATGACAAATTAGTTACAAATTACAAACTAGTTACGAATTACAAACTATATACCAATTACAAACTAGTTACGAACTACAAACTAGTTACTCATTACAAACTAGTTACAAATTACAAACGAGTTACGAATTACAAACTAGTTACAAATTACAAACTAGTTACAAATTACAAACTAGTTACGAATTTCATACTAGTTACGAATTACAAGAGTTACAATTTAAAAAAATAGTTACAAATTACAAAATTGATATGAATTCCAAATGAGTTACAATCACAAATTAGTTTTTAATTTATATCTTAATAATTTCTTTAAAAATAATTTTTGAACTTAACCACTTTAGAAGTGAATGTAGTGTTTTATAATAATAGGAAATTTCATTATAGATTTGTTTATTGGTGAACTATCGTTATTATTGCTGGTAAATTTAATTTTGTACTTATGTATTGTAGGCCCGAAGGCGATTATGTACCCGTTATTGAAACGCTGCCTGTATAAATAAATAGTTGTACCTGACTCACAAGTCAATCGCTTTTATTTAAGTATAAATGAAAATACGTCTTCTGTAACATTACTGTTTTTACCATTGTATACTTAACGATAAACCACTTGAATTGAATTAAAATTAACATATTTTATGTAAATTAAATGAATCTTATTCGTTTAAAACACTTTAAACATAGATATAAATGAAGCATTTTCAATTTAATGTAGATAAATCTTAGATTATATTAAGTGATAAAATTCAATCATCATAGAAAAGGGTAATGAGCATAAATAGGTTAACTGCATTTTGACTCATCATATTAGGATGAATATCTTATGCCTTGAAAATCGTATAGCTCATGTTATTGTTTTATCCTTACTTACCTAAACATGGTAATACTATAAAATTAAGTGAAGGCTGCTAGGGAAACTGTTATAACAAGTGTTAACCATTGTTTAATTTAATTCATTTTCAAAAGTATAGAAAAATTTATTTCAGTTACTTTTTATTTATTAAAATAAATATTTCAAATATGTATATACATATGGCACTGTGACATTATTTAATGTGCAAATTAGAAAGCGAAATCATCTGTTATTAATTAATTACATTTATTAAATAATTAAATTTTAAGAAAACTAATATTAATATATTAAACATAAAATTACGTAATAAAATTATAATTAGGTTAATAGAAAAGTCACCTACTACCCATGTCATTTTATTAGCGATTGAATATTTTACCAATATATATATATATATATATATATATATATATATATATATATATATATATAATTAGTGAAATAACAGTAGGAGTTAAATAACGAATTCATATTTAAAAAACAGTATTAACATCCATTCTCATCTACTACAAAGGTAAAACAATATTTTTGAACTTGATTGGACGAATAAAAAGTATTTTGCTAACGATTGAAAATTTTAACAAGATATTTAAAATCTAAATATAATAATATAAGGAGAGTGTGAAATAATATTAGGAATTGAAAAAGAGTTGATGCTAGAAAATATATAAATACTGATTAAATTTGTGAAATATACAACCTAATTATACATCAATATGCAAGTACATTACAATATTTGCAATATCAGGTTAGGTTAGATTTGACTATAAAAAACTATAATTCAAGTGTACTTAAACCTAGGTGAAAACTACAGTTCGTGCGTATTATGAAACTGACTTCATTGTATAGTCTGTTGTCAATGTTAACTTAAATCAAAATATTTTAAAACCTCGACATCTATTCACTCACTAGGGAATGTAGGCCTAGTGTTTTACTTTTTAGTATTTTCTATTTTACTTTCAAAAATTAAATGTATTATTTTTTTTTATAACAAAATTTCTCCTGTATGCATTTTATCTGATTTGGCTACAAACAAAAGTAATACTGACAATAACGAACTGAAATCAGGAACGGTTCAGTAAGCATTAAGCGATATAAGATTTTGCACAATAGCAGATGGAACAACGACTGACTTCGTTACATGGCATTTTAGGAAGTAGGAGTTTATTCATCTATGTCGAACTGAACATTTTAAGTTCATAAAGCTTAAAGTTTAGTATTTGTGTAATCAATTCATCCTAACCGCACTGCTACCTATATTTTATTAGAAGTAAAAGAGTAGTGATGTAGTACAATATAGGGTCATACGTATCTCTCAACACGTATATGTTAATACAGTTTCTAATATGTTTCTAATTTATATATGTTTTCAGTATCATAACTTATGTAACAATTTAGGGCTTATGTGGGTAATATAAGTTCAAAATAAAAAAATAATAAAACGCACAAAAAACTGAATACAATTTTATTACGTATTACGCAAAAATAAAAAAAAATATTTTCGTCTATACACAAATTATGTCGTTTTCATTTCTATAATTATTGTCCTCTTTGTTTGTATATTCCAAACACATTCCTAGTTTCTTTTCTATATTTTATTCATACTCCTTTCTATATTTCTTGCAATATTAGTGTCAGTATTCATTTCTATATACTGTTTTACATTCAACTCCGTATTTCTTTATATATCATTTCCATATTATTTCTTTTTTTTTATATTCCTATCCAAATTCTTTTGTATATTTTCCATATTACTCTCTATATTCCTTCCTCTATTCTTTTCTATATTACTTTCCATATTCCTTTTTATATGCTTTCACATTTTCCTTTTCATATTTCTTTTCAGATCCATTTTTATATTCCCTTCTATAGCCCTTTCTATATTCCCTCGCATACTCGTTCCATTTCTCTGTTCTGTATATTCGATTCCATATTGTTTTACATATTTCTCTCTCTATTCCATTCATTATCCTGCCTATAATCCTTGTAATATTAGTGTCCAGATTTATTTCCATAATTTTTTCTCAATTGCCTTCCATATTCCTCTTTACATGCTTGTATATTTTCCTTTTCATATTTCTTTTCAAATCTATTCCTATATTCCCTTCTATGGCCCTTTCTATATTCCCTTACATACTCGTTCATTCTCGGTTCTATATATTCGATTCCATATTCTTTCACATATTTCTCTCTTTATTCGATTCACTCTCCTTCTTATATTTCTTGTAATATTAGCGTTCGTATTCATTTCCATAATATTTTCTATATTTCTTTTATATCCCTTTCTATGCCTCTTTATATATATATATATATATATATATATATATATATATATATATATATATATATATATATATATATATATCTCCATATTCCTTTCCTAATTTCTTTCTGTATCCCTATCTGAATTCCTTTTTATATTATTTTCTCTTTCCTTCCGATTATTCCTTTCCTAATTCCTTTTGTATTTCTAATATATTCCTTCCCATATTTTTTTTGTATACACCTCTTCTCATTTCTTTGTACGTTCCTTACCATGCCTCTAGTACCGTTTTTTTAAATTTTGACCATATTCTTTTCCATATTTCTTTATATATTCATTTAAATATTTCTTTCTATACTTCGTGCTATTTTTTTACATTAGTTTTATAGTACGTTAGTTTTGATAACCATAATAATCTTATTTAACTTATTACATAAAAACCTATTCATACTTATATTTCCAAACAATAACATTTTTTAAAAATATTTAAAATTTTAACGTAGAATTTCAACAATTTGTTTATTAAGGATCGTAAATAAGTAGACAATTTTGTAAATCTTTATTCACATAAGTTTACGGAGTGAAACAAATTATTTTCATACTTTTGCTAATATATTAGCCATACGTTTTTACTAGTCTGCACAGATAGCTCTTACTAAAGCAGAATATGCATAGAGATGTGTCAATAAATCAAATATGTTGAAAAAATAATTAAATTACTATGTATGCTTACGAAAATTCACATGGGAGATTTGTTTTATCATTTGATAAATTTCCAGCCCGTTTGTCATTCTTTCTGGTTGTACGAACATTAATATCTCCTTTTAAAGTTTTGTTATATTAAATAATAATTATTTGCAAACTACAAATAATGTAAACAATACATTATTACCTGTGTCTGTACTAGTAACATTGTACCTGTCGTAATAGTTAAGGGGTTTTCATGTTTTTATACAAGTTAATATGTACTAATTTGTAATGTTTATGTTATTAATATTTTATAAAATTTTTTTCTGACGTTACCCATTTTAGTGGAATATGTATTGTTTTATAATTTATAGTAGTTTTATTGTGCTGTGGTTATTTGTGAACTGTGTGAATTGTTGTTATTTTTAATTGTGTACTTATGTATTGTAGGCCTAAAGACGATAGCGTACACGTTATTATAACGTTGCCCCTGTAAATAAGTAGTTATACCTGACACGCAGTCCGGTTTACTTTTTAATTAACAATAATCTCTGAGAGTGAAAACATGATTTAAAAATATTGTATATTAGGATGGTGAAAAGTGAAATGAATATAATATCCACTCTAATAAAATTAATATCTGATTTTATTAAAATGTTACTAGCAGCCTATTGCTATTACACGCTCTATCTTTCCCGACTTGTGAATAATTTGGATTTCAGAGTTCATATACTGCTCTTAACTGACTAATTTTGATATCGCTATTTTTGTTTTCCATATTTTTTATTATTTATTTATTTGTTTTTGGCAAAATCTAAAATATGCTGTTTAGACAGTAAGCAGCAAAAATGAAGGAAAAAGCTGTTGTGACAATATGTATAAAAACTTTTTAAAAAAGCTGTTGTGGCAATATGCATAAATAAATAAAAAATAAGGCAAAATGCTGTTGTGACAATATGCATACAAAATAAAGAGAAAATCTGTTGTGATAATATGCATAAATGCATACAAAATAATAAAAACGCTTTTGTGACATGATGCATAAAAAATAAAGAAAAAAGCTGTTGTGACAATACGCATAAAAATAAAGAAAATTGGTGCTGTAACAATATGCATACAAATAAAGAGAAAAGCTGTGGTGACATTATGCATAAACAGATGTGACAATATACGTAATAAATAAAGAAAAACGTTGTAACAATATGCATAAAAAATAAAGATAAAGGCTGTTGTGGCCATATGCATAAAGAATAAGGAAAAATGCTGTTGTGACAATATGCATAAAAAAAGTAAATACCCGTATTGTGTAAATTAAGAAAACGGGAATTATGGTTACTCCTAAACGTAAGAGAAGACAGCAATGAGAAACAAGGGGAAAGATTCCAACAGGATATTAAGACTAAGATTACCTCTAGGGAAGAAGATGGGATACACATAATGACAGATTATTGCTGGAGTAGGAAAAGGGACTTTTTTACTTAAATTAAAGAATGTCACTAAAAAGAAGCTTCCACATTGTTTATACTTGGTTTGACTAATATATATGAAAAGGGATCCATAAATAAAACGCAATTTGTTATTTATACCTTTGATATTTAATTCTGGACAGTGCCACTTTTATCTCCTTTAAAGTATTGACCATTAGACAATGTACACATATATAGAGGTTTTTTCTACATCTGGAAACAGCTGTAGGTTTCTTCTAATTTAATGCCTTTCAACGCTTCTGTTGTTTTTTCTTTTACTTCTTATGTAGTATTAAAATGTTTTCCTTCGAGCTCCTGTTTCATTCGGTGAATAAGCGGAGTGGAAAACCAAGGACGTGCTGTTTTGTGGCCAGAAAAAGCTAAATCAACTCACATACTTGATGATTTATATCGCTATCTTTCTATATAATATTAATTGTATTGTGACAAAATTGTAGTTATTCAATCAAATAAAAATATAATTAGGCCTACATTATAGTAACATAGAGGCCATGTTAAGGTTTTCCATTTCATACGCTGGTTAAAGTTGGGTAGTTTAACGTATATTTCATTAAAACGTTATATCTAGGAAATTTGAGCTCCTAGGTAACACTAATTTCATATATGAATTCAGGAAATCAAATTTATATAGAGCTAGCTTAAAATACTCCGGCTCCAAAACAGATATCGGCCAATGCTACTGCTCATTTTGGGGTTTGTTTTATTGAGCGTTTGCTATATTTTGAGAAATTTTGTTATTGCTAGTAATTAGTGTCGGATTGTAGTGATAAACATGTTTATTTAAGTTGAGCGTAGGAGAGACACCTATTTCTTATAACGTCTCATAAGACTATGCTACTTCATTGTAGGGTGCGGAAGGAAACATGCACAATGCAAATTACGGTTTATTTCTTTCTTCACCGCTCCCCACTGAAGCAGTTCTAATTTCGTGTGCTTTACTCTCTTGCATGCTCTTGACCCTCCACTCCGCTTTTGTATGGCTAATAACTCCGTTCAACCCCTTTCTCCTTTAATACTGGCTAGGCTCTTCAGTTTACTTTCAAAACAAATAAGTACACTTACAAAAGTAATGAATACTGTATTAGATTTACTCAGCAACATGTGGCTACTAATTACACAAAGGGAGATTAACAAAACCGATACCATGCCCTAGTATTTGTCCCATCAGAGTATAGGGTATCTTAGATTAAGTAAGTGGTAATACTATATTTAATATAACTACTACTACTATTAGGTATATTATTATTGCTATTTTAATATTATTATTACTAATATTAGTATTACTTGTATGACTATTACTATTATTATTATTAGAATTGATAATACTATTTTTAATATCATTAGTACTACTACTATTAGGTATATTATTATTATTGCTATTTTAATATTATTATTACTAATATTAGTATTACTTGTATGACTATTACTATTATTATTTTTAATATCATTTTTTTTTTTTTTTTTTAACGACGAGAATGCTTTATGCACAGAGTGTGGGACTCCTCTCGATACTGCACTAGGCTCTACATCTGAAAGTTTACCCACTAAACTCGTCACCCTCCAGGCAGATTTCCACCCCGGAACCGCCGAAGCATTACTTCAGGGTGGTGCCTCTTATACTTCCTCCATTATATTACGGATCTAGCCATCCTTCTTCTTTTTTACATCGTAGAATAGATTCGATGTATTTCGATGCCATATTCCAGTTGGCTTCCGATGCAAGCATCGTCCGCACAAAGCTCTCTGGGGAGAGACCCGTGGCATGTGTCATCAATCGACTCCTCTGGTCTACGAATCTGGCGCACTCAAAGAAGGTGTGCCTCGAGTCATCCAGTTTGTCGCTACATATCCGGCAGTTCTGGGACAGAACTTTTCCCATCTTAAACAGGTATGCCCTAAAGTACCCGTGGCCTGTCAGGAACTGTGTGATATAGAAGTTCACTTCCCCATGCCTGCGTTCTGTCCAATCCTTTAAGCTTCTTATCAGAAGGAACGTCCACCTATCTGACCGTTCATGATTCCATCGTTACTGCCACTGGTTCATGGTTTGTGCTCTGGCTCGCTTGACCGCCTCTATTTTGCCTATCTCTTTACTGTTATTATATACAAATTTTCTCTCTTGAGCCAATAGGTCGATTGGCTCAACACCTGCCACAACCAGCACAGCTGCCGACGAAACAGTACGGTAGGTGCTCGCTATTCTTAGCGCTCCCATTCGTTGAATCGTATCGAGTCTGGTACGGTACCTCTGTACCTTCAAAGTGTCGGCCCAGATTTCAGCACCGTAGAGCATGATGGATTGCACCGTAGACCATAGGAGTCGTCTCCTGCTTGCCCTTGGGCCACCGATGTTAGCCATCAATCTTGCGAGTGACGAGGTCACAGCCGCAGCCTTATCACAGGTCATGCGAAGATGTTCCCCGTACCTCAGCTTGTTGTCCAGCTTGACTCCTAAGTACTTCACCGATCTCTTAGTGAAGAGCGTCTCCTGTCTCACAACCATTGGTACCACCATCGGCATCCTCCTTCCAGATAATTAAACTATCTCAGTCTTGGAAACGGCCAGCTGTAGACCGTGTTCTGTCATCCATAGGTTAATCCTACGCATGACCTGATTCAGCCGTACCTGCGCCAACTCAGTGCTGCGAGCTGTAATGACAGCAGCAACATCATCGGCGTAGCCCACCAGATATGCATCTTCTGGCATTTCTAATCTCAGAAGACCATCATATGCCACATTCCACAGGTCTGGTCCCAGTACCGATCCTTGGGCTGCTCCAGCTGTGGTTTCCTTTGTCCACTGTCTTCCGTCAGTAGTCCAGATCAGCCGCCGACCCCTCAGGTAGTCTCTGATCACGGCCAACAGATACCTTGGAACAAAGAATTTCCGTTCCAGCGCTTCCATTATGGTCGACCATCGCACAGAGTTAAATGCGTTCTTCACATCTAACGTTACCAGCATAACAATCGGTCTGGCACCATGACACACAAGATATCCCAACTTCCTGGCATCTATCACCTGTTGGATCGCCGTTACTGTGGAATGCCCTTCCCTAAATCCATGCTGGTTCTTGGTAAGGCCTCCTGCCGCCTGTATTGCCTTTTGTAGCCTCGGTCTTATTAATTTTTCCATTACCTTTCCCAATGTGTCCAGCATGCACAACGGTCTGTAAGATGATGGATCGTCAGAGGAGCCCTTCCCTTTATTTACGCGCTACCTTCCACTGTGATGCGAGTATGCCTGACTTCAGACAGGCATTGTACATGTCCAGTAGCGGGCTTGGTTGTGCTCGAACCACCACCTTCAATACCTCTGGTGGGATTCCGTCTGGTCCTGGGGCTTTCCCATTTTTTAATGACATCACGGCCGTGATCAGTTTTAATTCAGTGAACAAAGGAATATCACCGCTCCCACGTGGTTCTTCAGGAGAGATCAGACGCTGGTGATCGGAGAATAGTGCTTCCACAATTCGTCTCGTTGTGCTGGCGCTCAATGCCTGGTCAGCTTTCGTGTAACTATTTTATAGCCCATACCCCAGGGGTCTTCATTAATGTCTTCGCAAAGGGATCTAGAGCAACAATCCTTGCTCTGCTGGATTGCCAAAACAAGAGCCTTTTTTTGCCTCCTTGTGCTGTAAGGCTAGAGCCGCTGCCTTAACCCCGCCACGAGATCTCTGTGCCTTCCGTCTAAGTTGAAGACATCTTCTGCTGAGATCGGCTATATCGTCGGTCCACCAATAGGCTTGCTGTCTTGCTCTGCGGATGCTCTTACAAGGCATTGACATTTGGCAGGCTTGTCGTATGACGTAGGTCACCTGTTTAACGGCACTTTCTATATCCCCTACATTGGATGAATCTGGATACTATTATTATTATTAGTATTGATAATACTATTTTTAATATCATTAGTACTACTACTATTAGGTATATTATTATTATTGCTATTTTAATATTATTAATACTAATATTAGTATTACTTGTATGACTATTACTATTATTATTATTATTAGTATTGATATTACTATTTTTAATATCATTAGTACTACTACTATTAGGTATATTATTATTATTGCTATTTTAATATTATTATTACTAATATTAGTATTACTTTTATGACTATTACTATTATTATTATTAGTTAGAAGGAAGAGAGTAACAGCAGGAGCAGCTCAAAGCTCCATTCTTGGCCCGGACCTCTGGAATACAAATTACGACAGCATTTTGCGTATAACAATGCCAGATGGAACTTTCCTGGTGGGATACGCTGACGACATTGCTGCGATCATTATAGCGAGAAACCAAGAGCTCGCTCAATTGCGACTGGCCCAAGTAATGCGTCGTGTTAACAGCTGGATGATGGAGAATGGTCTGAGCTTGGCTCTGGGAAAAACTGAGATTGTTCTGACATCCAAGAGACACCTTATTCCTAGCCCTGAGATGCTTGTGGGAGAGGAAAAAATAGCGGTTAAAAATGCTATTAGGTACTTAGGTATCATGATTGATAGGAAGCTGAGCTTTCAAAATCATGTTAAATGCGCAGCTGAGAAAGCGATCAGAGTCACAACAGCTATGAGTAGGCTTCTGGCTAATGTTAGGGGCCCTACACAGAGCAGACGCCGTCTTCTGATATCCGTGGCGCAATCTATAATGCTGTACGGAGCGGAAATTTGGGCAGGTGCCCTCAAAACCGAGAGGAATAGAAGATGGATGGCCTCAGTGCAGAGAAAAGGGGCACTAAGAGTGGTGTGTTCTTATCGAACGGTCTCGGAATCGACCGCTCTAGTAGTGGCGGGAATAATTCCTATTGATCTGCTGGCACTAGAAAAGAAGACCATTGCGGAGCGACGAAAAAATACGGATGATAGGGATAACCAAAAGGAAGCGAGAAGAACGACGATGACCAAGTGGCAGGAAAGATGGTCTGCAGACCCCACCGGAAGATGGACAGCCAGACTAATTAAAAACCTATCCAGTTGGACTAACAGGCAGCATGGAGAGGTAAACTTCTACACTACACAGTTCTTGACAGGACACGGTTGCTTTCGGGCCTATTTATATAAAATGGGAAAGGTGAACAATCCAAATTGCTCCCATTGTGGGGAAGGGTCACCCGATAACCCCGAACACACCTTCTTTGTGTGCAGAAGATGGCAATCTGAGAGAACAACGCTGGAAAGCAACGTCGGGCCAATAGACCCGGACAACATTGTGGGCAAGATGCTGTGGAGTGCATCCAACTGGATGGATACAGCGACATATATCGAGAGCATACTGCGGAGTAAAATGAGACAAGAAGATGGTCGAGGTCAAGATCAGTGATCAGGCCAAATACACTCAGTTTCAGAAATAGAAACCACTGGGGTTAATAAAGGGCCCTCTGACCAGGAAGAATGTTAATACAGTGATACCCTGGTCAGATCTACAAAGGGCCGGAAAGGAGGAAGGGTTTAGTGGGTATTTGCCAGGAGTCCCACACACCAGGTCTGTCAGGGCAGACTTGATGGTGCGTAAATGCATTCCAACCTCCAAAAAAAAAAAAAAAAAAAAAAAACTATTATTATTATTAGTATTGATAATACTATTTTTATTATCATTAGTACTACTACTATTAGGTATATTATTATTGCTATTTTAATATTATTATTACTAATATTAGTATTACTTTTATGACTATTACTATTATTGTTATTAGTATTGATAATACTATTTTTAATATTATTAGTACTACTACTATTAGGTATATTATTATTATTGCTATTTTAATATTATTATTACTAATATTAGTATTACTTGTATGACTATTACTATTACTATTATTAGTATTGATAATACTATTTTTAATATCATTAGTACTACTACTATTAGGTATATTATTATTATTGCTATTTTAATATTATTATTACTAATATTAGTATTACTTGTATGACTATTACTATTATTATTATTAGAATTGATAATACTATTTTTAATATCATTAGTACTACTACTATTAGGTATATTATTATTATTGCTATTTTAATGTTATTATTACTAATATTAGTATTACTTGTATGACTATTACTATTATTATTATTAGTATTGATAATACTATTTTTAATATCATTAGTACTACTACAATTAGGTATATTATTATTATTGCTATTTTAATATTATTATTACTAATATTAGTATTACTTGTATGACTATTACTATTATTATTATTAGTATTGATAATACTATTTTTAATATCATTAGTACTACTACTATTAGGTATATTATTATTATTGCTATTTTAATATTATTATTACTAATATTAGTATTACTTGTATGACTATTACTATTATTATTATTATTAGTATTGATAATACTATTTTTAGTATCACTAGTACTTGGAGTCTCATATCCGCTACTCTGGTTCCAAGCCCGGGGCCTCATCTTAGGATGGGGAAGAAGGAGGGATAGAGGAGTAACACCTCTTTAAAAAACCTTGGTTAGCTGGCCCGGCTGATAGTACCTCGTGACGGTTCCTTGTACAGGGTTACAGTACTATGGGAAGGAACCCCGAAAACAAATGAAAGATGGAAGTTGTAGATAAAACCAAACCTACGGTGCAGGGGGTCGGATCCAGAGTACCGGCGATCGTCGGGAGTGAGCAAGTAGGCTCCGAGTCGTCGTCAGCCAGCGCCTGCAATAAACATACCTCGGGGATTGAACACTTGGTCCCCTTTGATGAAAATGTGACAAGTGGTGAGGAAAGAGATCCTTTCTCTAGTAGCTCCAAGGTTCAGAGGACACTACCGTCAGGTCCCAAGACACCTAAAAGGAAGAGAAGCGACCCAAAGATTGGCAGGAAAAAACGCGATGCATCTCCACTGGTTACGCAAGGGAGAAAAAATGGAAGTGCTGGAGCTGGAACACCGGGAAACGCAATAGCAGAAAGCTCTCAGCAGCTATCTAATCAAGAGTAACAGCTGCAAAAAACTGCCCGAGAGGAAGCAGAGCACTTCAAAATGCCGAGTCGTGCTAAGCAAAATTAAGGCTGCTATAGGCAGATAAAAAAACGTCAGCGTTGACATTAAATCTGGAATTATGGAGCTCGAAGATCTAGTAGATGAGCTAAGCTACTTGAAGAGATCACGGGAGAGGGCTGAATTCTTCCAAAAAGAAGAAGAGGCACAAAATGCTAATTCTCCACACATAGGGGAAGGAAAGAGAAAAAAGTGTCTTCGAGTCGCCTTCAACAGGGCCTAGGGAAAAAACACAGAGAAGGAGTCAGACAAGAAGATGGCCCCTCGAGAGTAGATGGCACAAGGCCTAAGAACCCTACAGAGTCCACTTCCATCACAGGGGCTACTAATGAGAATCCTTCTTCTTATAAGGAGAATGAGAATGGCGGCCAGTGGACGGTAGTTCAAACCTGCAAACACGTAGCAGCTAGAAGGCAGCATCAGTGGGAACTGACCATGGAATCCAATCAAAGGACTCTAGGTCAAATAAAAAAGAAAAAAGTAAGAAAAAAGCAACGCTCTGAGGCAGTACGTATTAGGCCTGTCAGTAGGAAATCTTTTGCTGATGTTTTACGCATCTACCACGACAAGGTAATGCCTGAGGACTTAAATGCGGGCATAAAATCCATAAGGAAAAAGAGAGCAGGGGATGTCCTCTTTGAGATATCTGGCTGGGCGGAAAATATGAATTTAACAAAACCATAACAGATGCAATTGGGGAAATAGGAAATATACACCACCTAGTCCCGAAGGTAACAATGGAGTTTAGAGACCTAGACTCAATGACAGAAGAGAATGACGTAAAGGAAGCTCTCGCTCGTAATTTACTAAATAGTAATGACAAACGCAAGATTCACGTAACCGCAGCAAATTATAGAGGGCAGAAGATGGCTATTGTTGTTTTAAGCGAGGCAGAATCAGGCATTCTTTTAAAAAAAATAGGATTAAAATTGGCTATGTCAGCTGTAGAATCAGGTTGAGGATTGAGGTACCACGTTGCTGGAGGTATCTCGGCTATGGGCAAGGTCTATGTTTTAAATGTGGCAACAGTGAAATAAGGTCAAAGATTGTCACCAGGAACCTTATTGTATGCTGTGCGTGGATATGACCCTGGATGTGGACAAGACAAAACACGTGTCCAGGTTTGGGAAATGTATAGTGTTTCGCCAAGCGTTGGAAGCCGAAAAACTAAATAAGCATGACTAGACGGATTATCCAAGGAAATCTGGGCAGAGGGAGACTGTCTAATGATCTTCTTTTGCAACTTCGATTAGAACATAAGGCTGACATTATAATAAAAGGTGAGCAGTATAAGGACTTACTTACACCTTTGTGGTTTTCGGACAGCTTGGGAACCGCAGCTATTTGGATACCTGACGAGAATCTTGCCATTGACAGTCATGGCTCTGGAAACGGTTATGTATGGGTTAAAAGCAACAGTGTTACATACGTCAGTGTGTACCTAACTCCCAATGAGTCCATCGAGGACTTCCGCCAAAAGATGGACCAGCTAGAGGACAGACTACAGGCAGTAGACGGTCACATCATTGTTGGAGGAGATTTCAACGCGAGGGCTACAGAAGGGAGGGGGGGCAGATAAAACTAACTCTAGAGGCAAACGCGTAACCGAAATGGCATCAAGACTGGGACTCGTCATCCTTAACACAGGTAACACTACTACCTTCCATCGACCAGGATATAGAGGTAGTATTATCGATAATACTTTAGCCTCAGAGTCTTTAGTCCCTAAAAATCAGGACTGGGTAGTTATGGAGGACTATACGGCGAGCTATCACCAGAACATCCTAATCAGCATCAACCCTGAGAAACCAAAGAGACGGTTGAGGACATTGAGAAGAAGCAGGTGGAATGTCGCCCGAATGGATCAGGACAGATTCTCGGAGGTCCTGCAGGGTTCCCAATTGGATGCCATGTAAATGGGACAAACAACGCAAAGGCACAGGCACGCTAAAGCTGTAGTAGACACAACAATGAAACTCATTCTAAGAGCCTGCAAGGTTTCTATCCCACAAAAACGATTCCCTAGAGGAAATAGAAATCCGGTATATTGGTGGACTGAGGAGATAGCCATATAACGGACAAAGTGTCTTTGAACGAGACGCCTAGCTCAACGAGCAAGGCGAAGGGGAAAGGGTGTGGTTACAGGGTATGAAGAGACACTGGAATTCAAGACGGCAAAGATAGAACTCCGTAGAGCAATTAGATAAGCCAAAGGCGATGCTTGAAGGAACTTCGTGAATACCTAAGTAGCGATCCCTGGGGCCTGGG
>JBAIZL010000004.1:267198763-267243763 GCA_036971475.1 Prosapia bicincta | reverse complement strand
AGTGATCCCAATAAGTTTTGATTCCTGTTTAGTGAGTTATGTTCGATTTTGATAATTCATTTAGTATTTTTAAACCCTATATATGTACACCCATTCATTCTGCAGTTGAGGCTTGCTCTTCAACTGTTGTTGGATTCACCTCGTCAATGCTATATGAGTTTCTAGCGAAACGTCGGATCTGCGATTTTATGCACTGCAGAATGAACGGATGTACTCCAGATAATAACTATTCATCATATTTTTCCATCCGTGATGGAATACGTATCAGCATATGTACTTTACTTTACTTTATCCAATGCCTGCCCTTGACAAAGAAGTCATTCGGCGTCGAGCCTCCCAGTAGAGACGAGACAACTGTGGAGTTATGTTCGCCAGTTCGGGGCACTTTGGCAGATGGTCGCCGTCCATTCTTTCTCCTAGGCATAGGGGACAGATGTCAGTGTCCACCAGACCAAGACGGTGAAGATGTACCTGGAGGTAATCATGCCCAGCACAAGTACGAAATTGTGCGATGGCAGCCGCTCTGCTTAGGTTTCGTGGGAGAGGCCCATCCAACAGTAACATTTACCACTTCTTTCCTTTACTTGCCTTCAGGAGAACTGATTTACAGTGTTGTCTGACTGCAGTTTCTATATGGCTTTTAACAGATGTTAAGCTGACAAGGGAAATAGGCTGTTGCATGTTTGCTCTGTCCTTCGCTAATTTGTCGGTTATCTCATTACCAGGGATTCCCACATGACTTGGGATCCACTGACTTTTCCTAGCTTCTAGTGTTAAACTGCAGTCAGTGGAAGTGCTGCTGGCTAATGCGATAATTGCAACTTGTGAGTCGATTAAAATAGCAACTCTTCTGCAATTCAGTTGTTCTTTCTCTGTGGCTAGCCTCAGCTCTTTAACGGCTATTATTACTGCAGCTATCTCACCATCGTAGTTGCTTGAGTATATCCCAACTGCTTGACTTTTTTGACAAGGTGTGAGTACACGCCTGCCCCGGTTCCAGTATTCAAAATCATAGAACCGTCTGTATAAATATGGAGCCAATTTTCTTGAGGATATAGTGTATGTATAGTCTTCAGTGCAGATGTCCGTAGTTCATCCGGGTTAGACAGATATTTGGGGGCTGATTGGCTCAGCAGTGAAAGATTCATTAAAGGTAATGCGCCAAAGACTGTATTGAAAGTTTTCAAGGGCGCAAGGCTGCCTAGGTGGATGTTATATTTAGTTCTGAGGTTTGCATGTGTTCAAGAGGAGTTGTATTTGTTTTTAAGCGTTGTGTGGCTGCCGTGTATCCTTTACAGTATCTGTAGTCAACTCTTTTGGATCTCTCCCAGAACTTCAGTGTAAGTTTCTCTCGCCTGGTACTTAAGGGTTCGGTGTCTGTTTGGATCTCCATGGCACAAACTGGTGTAGAAAAAGCTCATCCAGTGACTATTCTTAGAGCATTATTCTGTATTCTGTCAAGCTTTTGGAGGTTGCTGCTGTTTGTTAAAGAGACTACTTCACATGCATATTACATTGTGGGTCTCGCGTAGGTTTTATAGGCTGTGTTGAGAACATCTTGAGTACAACCCCACTTGGTAGCTGTCAGTCTCTTCAGGAGGCTAAATCTTTTTCCCGCTCGCTCCACCGTATCTTGAATGTACTGGTTCCATGTTAACCTGGTATCCAGTTTCACGCCAAGGTATTTCGACAAAGTTGTTTGGGGGAGATTGATTCCTTTGTATGTGAGTTGGATTTTGGAGGCTCTGTAGACAGGGTGAAAATTTGGTACACTGTTTTTTCTGCACTTATTATCATTTTATTGTTAACTTCCCACTTTGCTATATCTTGTAAAACAGAGTTGATGGTAGACTCTAAGTGGCTGGTGTTGCTTGTAGTAGCCCAAACAACAACATCGTCAGCGTAAAGAAGACAAGATACACCAGACGTTTTATTGATCGTGTCAATGTGGTCGTTAATCATTACGTTGAACAGGAGGCAGATGATCACAGCACCTTGCGGAAGACCATGGCGTTGTTGCTTGTATGCTGAGAAGGTGTTTATGAACTTCACTCTGGTAAGGCGTTCCGACAGAAAATTCTTTATCCATTTCATCATTTTCATTTTTACGCCTAGTTCTCTCAACTTACATAGCAAGAGGGGGGGCCACACTTTGTCATATGCTGCCTCAAAATCTATCAAGACCATTAGAGTGGACTGTCTACGATTGAAACAATACTTGACTTCCTGCGTAAATTTAACTAGTTGATCTCTAGTAGATCGGTGTTGCCGGAAACCTGCCTGGGCATTATCGATAGATTAATGCCGCATTACCGCATTATCGGTGAGATTGACAAGTTTAAGGAAGCACTCTTTGGCTGAGAGGCCGAGGTTCTTCAAAAACTTTGGGAAGATTTTATCCGGCCCGGCAGATTTACCCGACTTTATTGAGTGTAAGGAGAGGCCGAGCTCCTGCAGTGTGAAGGTGTCCGACATGATGTGAGGCTGATTAGTTGGGGCCTCTAACCCCTCACTCACTCATATTGCTTTGCGCTCATCCTTAGTGGTTTTTACAGTGCTGAGACGTAGTACCTACACATAACATTGGCAACCTGGACGGGGATAGTAAGTTCTTTGTTATTTACTATAATAGGCTCCCATGCCATCAGTAAAAGAACTATAATGGTTCTTTTATGCCATCTTTTTTAAAGTCTAGTTTGGCAACGAAATCTCTGTAGGTGGTCCTCTTTGATTGGATTATTTCACGTTTAAGAGCCGCTTGTTTTTTTTCGAAGTTCAACGCAGTCTTCTAGACTATTCGTTTTTTCTACCCTCCTTCTTACTTTATTCCTATTAAATATGGTGATATGTTTTCTTGTAATATAGTAAATACATTCAAAATATTTCAAAAGCCAAGAATACTTTTAATGAATATATTTATTAAAAGCTTTTCGCCGATAAGCTTCAAGGAAGATTCTGGTACTATTTTATCGGCGAAAAGCTTTGAATAAATATATTCATTAAAAGTATTCTTGTTCTTGAAATATTTTTAATATATATATATATATATATATATATATATATATATATATATATATATATATATTTCTAATAGCGGCTAGTGATGATTTTAAATAGTATCTAGGTGAAGCATTTTATCAAACCAGATGGTACTTCCCATATGTCAACTGTCTACCGATATTACTTACTTCAGTGGTACTTAATTTTATAGCCGATGCTGTTGTTTGTTGTTTACTATGTATTATTGTTTACATTTTGTGCTGTTAGGCAATAGTTTTAAAAGTCGTGGCGCTAATTTGTAAATAAACTGTTTTAAATGTTTATCATAAAATGTCAGAATACCATGATAATTAAAAATTCGATTTATTCTCTGCCTCTGATAGCAGCTTCTATAAGAACCCTCAGTGTTTATAAGAACCTAAAATAGAAATGTATGCCTGCATTCATCAGTTAGCGGTTAAAGACCTAATATTGTAGCCTATAATATTGCTAATTTCCTTCAGAAAGACGCTGAATATCAAATAAAATAATAGTCATTCTTATATTTTATTAAAATGTAGCGAGAAATTGTGATTTATTAGGCAAGCCTTAAAAGTAAATGTAATTACAAAAACAATTCGTTGCATTGAGGTTACTCGGGAAATGCTTTCAATCATTTTATACAATTGAGGCAACCAGAAGATTAATTTCCTTCTCATTTATAACACTATTTTCAAACAAAACCTCGGTTATTTAAGGTTAAAGTTTCATTTATTTAATAAATTGAAATTTTCAATTTGATTAGACAAAGTTTATGAAGAATAGTAAATTGTCATATTTTTCCTATTAAAACAATGATATTAGTAAAATGTGATGTAATAGCCTTAAAATAACTCTCTTAGTCTATTGTTACATATTCTTTTTCCATTCGTTAATTTTACTACTTGATATTTTGTATTTTTTTATAAACGTGAATTTATATACTTTAAATGTAAAATTTAAAGTTTATATATAAAAATGTAAATATTTTATAATTCATTTTAGTTCTACTTTTGGCAATGATTTTTCGTTGACTTTTTAAATATTTTGAGTAGGCCATAATTAGGTATTTAGTAAAAAAAATTATAAACAGGTTAAAGAAACAAATATAGATTTCTCTGCCAAAAATTGATCTGGTCGAAGACTAACAGGTGAGAAAAAATGCATGAACTTTTATAGTACCTAAAATATATTAGTCCTAAGTGTTAGTTGAGTACATTAGGAAAAATTAATTTACAAAACGTATCGTACGGCCAAAATAAACCATACTGAAACTGAATCAGCTGTAGTAGAATGACCGGTATAAGATCATTCTTGTTGTTTTATAGTAGACCTAGGGAGATTTTATTGTGTCCAAATCCTGCCTTTTCGCTCACAATGGCTTCTGGTAGCGCAACTAGCCACACTACCTTAGACAACATTGCTTTCCTTCAAGAATCTTTTGGCAACCACCGTTTAGAATGAATCTATTTTAGAACGAACTTTCATTATCCCGCCTACTCCCCCGATCTTACACCACCTGACGCCTACGTCTGGGAAATAATGAAGGAGAAGATTTCTGTTGACCACCAACTACTATCACCCAACTACAGGAAAATATATCCATGTGTGTAACGAGCATGAAAAAACCCGTCTTCGCCAAAATGACGGAAAACCTTCAAGAACAGCATTGTCTCGAATTGAAAGGAGGTCATATAGAACACGTTTATACCTGAGTCTAACCGATTTTGCTTCTATTTACTTGTATGTGTTTTGAAACTACGTAAATAAAATAAAATGAAAGAAAATAAAATCTTACAGCTGTTTCAGTACTGTTTATTGTAGCGCATACGGTGTATTAGTGAAAAGTACCATTAAGATTAGGCGACCGAATCACAGAGAATCATATCCCCCCTTATGCTATGCTGTTATAAGGGTAGTTCTGTAAGGCCTTTGTTCTTAGTACGTTAGGAAAGGCAATTTTATTTAAGTTGCTTGAAGCAATAATCTTCAATTCACTGATTAAACTAATTTTAATAATACATAACTAAGTGAATACGTAATATCTTACTTGCTGACGCGTTTCGAAACATTCGTTCCTTTTACGAAGCTAACCCTCTACTAGGCCAGTAGACGGTTAGCTACGTAAAAGGAACGAATGTTTCGAAACGCGTCAGCAAGTAAGCAATTACGTATTCACTTAGTTATGTATTTTTAAAATCAATTTTATTTGTCGATTTAAATCCTAATTTTATTGCATTTAATAATCCAAAAACTATTTAACTGTAATTTTAAATGGTGACTAGAGCTGTTGTAAAGTAACTTTAATTAGCACCGATATTTTTGTTCTGATAGTTAGAGCCACTCTTAGTCCCAAAATTTAGAGCCAACTCATAGCATCGGATATTATCGTTGACCGTTACTCCGGATATTTAGAGCCAATTCAAAGTATTGGATATTATTGTCGTAACGTAAATATTTTTGTAACATTAATTCCTAAGGAATTATGTGATATTAAAGATTGCAGCAGCTTGTTACGTAATTAAAGGTTGACCTGCAATGTCAAATGTTCAGTTGAAACATGAATGATGTATTCGATAAATAATTTAAAAGACAATTGTTATTTCAAAGAAATCAAATTTTTCTTCAACAAAAAAATTATAAAATTACAAATAAATTTACGCTTGAAATGCTGACTTATGCTTGCTGTACACATACTTAATTAGTGAGACCTTACTATATGAAAAAAAAATCTATGGCAGAGTCAATGAAATTTTATTTGAAATTGCTTTACATATTTAACACGCATTTAAGATTGCCCATTAGATTTTAAATAACGTTATTACATTGCACTAGTGATTTTAACACTTTCCCTACATTGAACAGTAAATCGGCTTCGTAAAGCTGTGAAAAGTTAGAGATTTTTATATTTTGAATGTTATTCTTTTTTAACACATAATGTTTTAAAGTTATAACTTAGCTGCATTTTAACCATGGTGATGTAACAAGGATTATTTCGGTACGGATCTTGCTATTGTGCATCTGGTGGCGGTCTTCGAGGTATTGTAATTTAAACCGGCGCTGTTTTTTAAGGCAGCAACATCTCTTCTAACAAAAATAAATTTTGATTAAACCATTATACCTTAAAAAAAAAAAAAAAAAAAAAAAAAAAAAAAAAAAAAAAAAAAAAACTTAAGGCGTCCCTTGCTCTTCGCGTCTCTAAAAGAGGTCCTTCTTGGCTTACATGTCAACGATAAAGAAGAAGGAAGCGTATCGATCTAGATCTCGATAGGAAGGGAGTGTTCGAAGCTGGCACGCGACTATCTAAGTTTCCGAGCACCCGAACTGCGCAGCGCACATGGCAGTTCAGATTTTCAAAAATAGATGTCATGATCACCCATGGACTTTAGTTTACAATTACAATTTTTTTCTATTTTACATTTTAAAATTTTTAACGGCTCTTTTGTTTTCTGAATTTGACATAATAATCAACATCACATAAAATGATGTTACATCGTTGACCGTTTCAAAGAGATTTGATAAAAGTACCTGTAGAAGACAGGTAATCATATTGATTACAGTGCAATGATATTACTAATTATTTCAAATAATTTATTGAAATAATAATATTTTTATACAGATTAGGTTGTCACGTCACTGAGGCTGTTTACTTGGTAACGGAAATGTGCATAAGACTAGGATAAAAATATATGTGGCTAGAGGTTGTGTGTATTGTTTATATCAGTGAAATCATATTTTGTTTAACCGATTGGGGAATTTTGCAAAATGCCGTTCGTAGATCTAATGATTGAGAAGTTATCTACAGTTTATTTGATAATATTAAAAAACTTTAGATTTTAATACGCCTGATATTCTAGCCTAGTGTAAACAAGTTAGGCCTATACATAACTCAGAAAATCATGTGTTATGAATGAAAAAACCGTGTAGTAACATTAGGTAAACAAATATCTGATTGTATTTTACACAGATCGCCCAAAATAATTACGAACAATTTCACATATCGAATGAATTTCGAAACTTGGTTCGAGGCAAATTAATTTTGCCCCTCTTTTTTATTGAACCCACTTTCCACACGCCTACGTACTTTGTTAACTCAATTGTTGATTAAAGTAATTTAAACTTTCAGTCAATGACAGAGAACAATTTTAAAAAAATCTTTTCTCTCCATTTGGAAGTTCAAAAACGATTCTTTGGCGAGATCAGCCGTAAATTCAAATTACATTGATCAACAAAGGAGTTTAATAACGTATGAGTTTTATATTAAACTCTAATTGGGTACGGATTTAAAAATATACATAGGGCTATCGCTTTTAATTTTCTGGTAAAATTTCTAGTATTGTAATCTCTAGTAATGCATTCATGTAGCCTTCTTGTAGAGATAATATAAACGAGAAATATTTAAAATTTACGTCTATCCAGGGAATTTTATAAGATTTATACACCTAAACCCACATCTATTATTAAACGTTTGCATTTAGTAATACTTCTGATCTAAATGAGGACGTACTTGGATCGTAACTCCGAGTTATGGACAGAGTTGATAGTGGAGTATCCACTAAATGGTCGGCCTTATTTAGGGAAAAAATAAGTGTTACCATAGACACGTGTTTACATTAATAAAGCACGCGTGTAAACTAGTCAAGTTGAAGTGAGAAATAAAATTTATATACATTACAATTATTTGACCTTTATAAGTCAAAACAAAACTTGTAGATACACGATATAATTAATTACGTATCCCGAAAGTGGTATAATATAAAAACATTAAAATAGACATAAAAAACACAGGAATATTTTGTTCTTTAAAAAAGTAAATACATTCTAAGACTCTAACCCAGCGTTTTAAATTGCTCATGACGATTAACTATGGTCTAAGAATTAACAACTTTGGAAAGAAATTTTAATAAACACATTTACAATACTCAAATAAATTTTGAGTCAATGATGAATGAGTTGTATTAAATTGTTCACCAAAATAAACTAAAAAAACATAATATTTGCATTTACACTACAATTATTTGGCCTTTATAAGTAAAAACAAAAGTTATAGAGATACGATATAGTTAATTATGTACCCCGAGAGTGGTATAATATAAAAGGATTAAAATAAACAACAGAAAACACAGGAATATTTTGTTCTTAAAAAAATAAATACGTTCTTAGACTCTAACCCAGACTTTAAAATTGCTCGTGACTATTAACTACGGAAGAATTAACAACTTTGGAAAGAAATTTTAGTAAACAACTTTACAATACTCAAATATTTTTTCAGTCATATTGCAATTATGGTTGAATATTATTAAATTAAAATATTACAATGAAAATATTGGAAAGAACCCCAATAATACAAAAATAACCAATAATAACAAATAAAACAACTTATTTAAGATTAAACCCTTATGTACATTTCGATGACCATGTCATCATCAGAGGGTCTTATTATAATCTAGCAAAAAAAAAGTTACAAACTAGAGTGATATATTCGTCGTAAATTAAAATACGTCGAATATATAACTATTAAATAAATAAATTGTTTACTTACGAAAATAAGCACCAAATTATTTTGCTCCCAGAACTTTACGAGAATGATTAAAATATTCAAATAATTAAAAAGTTATAAATGTCGCAATATATGCTGAGGAAATCGATTTTGAGTTGAGTGATTGCTCCGGGAACTAGTTAATTCTCATGATGACAATAGATAGGAACACCGATGAATCGCTTACAATAGCATGAATAATTGAGGTAGTACACATCCGTTGGTGCGTAGTATTGCCGAACCCTCTCATTCATTCCTAAATAGTTTATGCTATTCATCCTGTAATACATTACGTTTGGAATTTCCTATTTCAGTAGTTTACACCATATTCGTAATTTTTAAAGTTTGTTTGCTTAAATTCGTTTGTTTTACAAATCGTTGAAATTATTGCCAGTATTTTATCTCTTTATGACTTTAAGGAAGAAACAAAAATATTATATATCTTCTACGAAATATTATTTAGTTTTTGCCCAGTATATTTTTTTTAGGCTATATTATTTAAAAAAATTATGTTTTTAGTTTTACGTTTAAACAAACACACACACACACACACACACACACACACACACACACACACACACACACACACACATATATATATATATATATATATATATATATATGTATTTATTCATTATCGTTGCTTGTATTTTAATTTTGGTTTAAAATAAATAAATATCCATACTCTATTAATCAATTTGTAGTAAAGAGAAAATCGGGCCATTAAGGTCTGGGAGTGTGGTTTTAGCTGTCGACATTGTACGAAGCTTTTGAAAATGTCAATATATCACATTGATGAAAAGATTCTCAGATATTATCTTATAAATATTCTTGTTAATGAAATATATGTACAATATTAAAAAAATATTTAACAAGAAAACGATATATATATATATATATTTATTTATTTATATGTATTTACATGTGTGTGTGTCTATGTGTGTATATACATATATAAGTTATAATTTGTAGATATCGTTTTATTGGTAAATATTTCTTTAATATTGTACATATATTTCATTAACAAGTATATTTATAAGATAATATCTGAAAATTGTTTCATCAATGTGATATATTGACATATTCAAGAACTTCGTACACTGTCAACAGGTAAAACCACACTCGGTATATAAGCAAAAATATATATCGCATAATATGACGTCATACGTATATTGTATGTTCGATTTTACAAAGGAATGGTGTAACAATTTCAATTGGAAATATAACTCTAAGGAAGAAAAGATGTGGTATCCTTACAAAACAATTAGACTCCTATTTTAAATAATTGATGAACAATTTGTTATGAAATTATATTAATAGCTTCGATGTAAACAAAAATTAAATAAAACAAAATAAAAATCAATAACGTCAACAACTAACAATTTTTTTACCATCACTACTAAATGTATGTATTGTTTATTACACTGCAATTTATGGCAGTTGAATAGCAACTAATATAACTTTATAAAATCAATATTACCCAATCTATGTTTTATTAAAGCCCACATCTTGTCATGCATTGGACTTACTCCGAAATTCATCTACAAGGAACCAGCAGAAGTAATAAGACTTCTAAAAGAATATGATCTCATGAAGTTGGTCTAAGGACCTGGGGATAAGAAAGAAGAAGAAGATGTTTTAGTAATTATATAGTTTTAGGAACTAATTAATATTGTAAAAGAAAAAAACCCCTACAGATGAACAAAGACAGGTATATTTAAAAGGTAATAGTCAGGTGAAGAAATTATTATTGTCGAACTCACAGGAAATAATAAAACTTATCAAAAATTTAAATTTTTGAAAAAACAATCAAACTACACAAGAAACACGCAGTTTTATATACTCTATAAGAAAGTGAACTATTATGTACTACATTACAACACACAGTAGCTGCAAAGGATTCTTTAGAATTAGTTAAGGTAATTAATGACGTCTCGAGCGACATCGATATTCTCGAAAAACATCGATAGAAAAAAATTTACCTGATGTTGTAGAAAGACTCTAGAAAACCCTCCAAAAAATTAAACTTGATTTTTAAATATTTGGAACAACCGCAAATTCCACTTCGTAGTACACAAAACTATGTAAATATACGGTTTAAAGTTAAACTTTTAGAAAAACAATTAAGCCTCAATAAGTGTCAAGGCTTGACACAAACACCTATTAACACTTTTCCACTGTCACAACACACAAAATGAATAATATTCATAACTTTTTATTATTAATTTTTTCATATATGATGACTAATACTGAGTACCTCACTGAGAAAAAGCAGCTGAAATATCGAGTCCTGGTTAAATAAACTGCTAGACCTTAGAGTCTAAATATGTGGACCAATTAGGAAGCAGCTTTTGACGCATGCGTTGTCTCATAATTGCGTTAAAATCTGAACTAATGAAAACGTTTATATGTAAGGAGCAAGGAACAAATATTGTGATGTATCGATAATATCACAAATTTGATGTTTATTGAATATCAAGGGAGCGCATGTATATATAAGATCACTAAACAATATAGGACAATGGAAACTGTAAACATCGCTTAGGTTGAGAAAGTCAAGTGACTGAACCGACAGACCGTCGTCTGTTATCAGCATTATTTTGTAATCAGCATTATTTTGCTATCAGTGGAATAAAAACTGACTGCTTTTTTATTCTAAATAAAGTTTTTATTCTAAAATCCAAATTTTTACTAGTAGTAAACAGCACAATTTTCAAAAAAAAAGTTATTTTGGTTTCAGTGTGCCAAATGTATTGTAATTTGTAAGTTTGTATTTTGTGTGTTGTGTTTCTTGAGGTTTTTGTATAAATTATGCTTTTTTGTATTAACTAGGCAAAAACGACTATTTACTGATTTATTCAACGGACTAGGTCAGCGCATTAATCAATGCTGTTAATATTTTGAGCACATAATTAACAACTACTCTATGAACAATAACACACCACAGAACGGAAATACATCTCAGACTCACGTCAACACAAGCCAACTGAGCAACAGTCTCGTCAGTGATTCACAGCATTAAATAATGCGCTGACCTAGTGCGAAACGCGTCTGGTGATTAAATCAGTAAGTACTGGCTTTTTGCCACGTTAATACAAAAAAGTATAATAATGTATTACTGGTGTTGAAAAAGCTTCTAATTATTCGATCCTTTAAACTAGAGGTTTTGAACCTGTATTTATCGAACAAAAATAACCATTGCTTTTCACTAGCTGTGAAGGTTGTTTTTGCAATTTTGCATTTTTATGGCGCTTATTATCAGTACACACTGGGTTAACGTAATTTTTTCTTTTATACTTGCAACTTCTAGTTAAAGAACATAGTGTGATAAGAGAACGTTCGTATTACACACATATTATATATTATACTCTAAACTAGCCGGTGCTATTGGTTGTACTCATATTATGTGGTTGAATTATTGCTATTGATTTTTAAAATGTGTTATAATCATGTCTTGATATAATTATCGGAAATTTATTAACTAATATTTTTTATTATTGTCTAGGAATACCTATTAATTTTTTATATATGCCAATGACAGATCACAGACAATTTTGCTTTTTTAAACTCTCAACGTTTAGAAATACTTTCGGAAATTCCTTTTCAAGAGCTCAGCCTTACGGTTTTATTGTGATAGAAAAAATGTGGCTTGTAAATGAATATTTATTAAGAGTTTTATAATTTGTTGATTTTTATTATGTTTTATATAATTTTATGTATTTCATAAATCGTAAGTTATGTTGTATAGTTTTTTAATTAAACCCGAGCTCTTGAAAAGGAATTTCAGAAAGAAATTCGAAAAATTGAGTGTTTAAAAAAGCAAAATTGTCTGTGATCTGTCATTAGCCTGTATAAGGAATTTTATTACTATAACACAAATAACGAATTAATTTAATTGCATTTCCATTTTAAACATTAAAAATAACAAACATTAAATACAATTACGTTTTCAGGTATTCGTTCTGGATGTCTGGTTGAAATATGGCAAGAAATATCTAGATATTAGGAGCAAACTTTATATTTTCATTGTTACAAACCAATTTAATAGTCATTAATCACTACCACTGAAAATACCCTTTCTGCAACCCTGCTGTTGTAGCCTTATACAATCCTTTTATAATATACCCTATTTACTCGCGCTTACAGCACCCTAATCATCTTAGAATTATGCTACTGAATCTGTATACATTTGTTTGATTTTTTGTATACAAACTGTCTATAGTTACCCTAATTGTATTTTGTGTAAACAATTATAACCTTCATCAAACCTTTGAATTTACTAAAATGATTTCTTACTTTTCTCTATTTTTCATATCACCATACATTTTAGAAAGGATGAAATTTTAAACTCCATTTCAACCATATTGTAAGTCACGATTGCCCAATGAGCAAATTTACTTTGAACGTAAAATAACAAAAAATAAAGTCATATGGCCATGAGAAGAGATTAGTAATAAGGGTTTAAAATAGTAAAAAGTGTATGTTGCCCTTAACTTTAGTTTTTTGGAAAAAATCCAGTGTACACTTAGTAAACAGATTTCATTCACTTTATGAGACAATATGAAGCAATAAATTGAATAGCATAATGACGAGGTATTTGTAAATGTAAAACTTCAAGTGTTTGTTCGAATTCAAGGGGCATTTTTCAACTATTTTCATTCCTCCATAGAGAATGCAGTAAAATTACACTGCATTGCTTTCTCCTTATTAATTTCAATTGTTCTGATGCAAATTAATAATAATATATTTTTACTTTCCCAAAGTTTTTGGCATCGAGAAAGATAATTTCACTCTTTAAAAGAGCATGAAAAATAAAATGAAAGTACTTCAGTTAGACAAAACAAACGCTATTTATAGTGACCAAAACGAAATTCATTAGCTACACCAGTGGTTTTAATTTCTACAAACTGACACTATAAAATTCCTCAATGACGTTGAACAAAGTTTAAATATTAATTTTTCGCCTTTGTTTAACCCTTTATCTGGCCAGCCAATATTTTAAGGTCTCAAAACTCCGTCTTATAGTGACCAAGACGTATTGTATCCCTTTCGAGCATTGCTATCTCTAGATAAGAAAATACGATAATTTGTGATTTGTTAAATGTGACGATACATTTACCAATAAGGAGCAGAGGTTTTATAAATTATTATTTTTTTAATATTTTTGTTTAACATTTATATTTGTGCCTGTATTTGCTTGTATTTGTGTTTATTGATACACACTCTTGTAGTTTATTGTAAAGAACTGTATTATACACCTCTGAATAAAATTTACATTTGTGTAGAAAAATTATTACAGTAAATTTATAACATTTTCTAAAATGAATAACCCACTCACCAAGAAAATTATGAGGAATTAAAACAATATAAATTATACCTTCGCATTCTGCATATATTTTCGAAACACACACACATACACACACACACACACACACACACATATATATATATATATATTTGTAGCTTTGCAACACTTTTTTCTTGTATTCACTTATCATTTTCACTATATGAGCTTAAACAAGAATCTTACTTGGTATTTATGCGAGTTAACTTTCAAAGATTGGCCATCACCTCCATCATCGAGCATCACTGGCCGGTGGTTGTAGTAGACTGCGAGCTGTGTGGAATTCCCGCTGTCACTAAGTGTGGTTTACCGTTGTGTTCCATTATCGGATTCACGGCATTGTGCGAGTCTTTTACGTTTATCTTGGGATTAATTTTGTCTATTAGGTTGAATAATTTATCGTTTTTTTTATTTTATTTGTATTTATTCGTTCGTAAGCATAAAAATATTATCATAAACGAACAAATACAAATAAAATTAAAAAAAAGATAAATTATGCCCGATGATAGAGATACGACCAATTTTTGAAAGTTAACTCGCATAAATACCAAGTAAGATTCTTGTTCAAGTACATATAGTGAAAGTGATATATATATATATATATATATATATATATATATATATATATATATAAACACATATGTATATCGTGATATTTCACGGTGTCCATTACAGAGCACTCAAAAATAAAAATACAAAAGCATCAATTTGTTGCAGCACACTTAATATCACATAAACATAAAATAACAAATTACGAAAATAACCTAACCAAGTAAATAATAACCCAATAGAACTAAACTCACTAAAAAAATACCACATTTATAACAATATACACAAAAATTTAATGGATCTACAGACAACATATGCAGACGACGTACTATTCACAAACATTATACACTTGGCTCAAGAAGAAATATGTATGACGTCAACAAATACCAACATCACGGACCGAACATTCACACCACAAAATAGAGAATATTAATTCATGATTCGACAATGGTCAAGTGACCGAAAGGTACCTCATCACATAAGGTAAAATTATTGCACTTAGTGGTGGAAAAAATTATTTACAAGTAATAATAATAACTACATATGTATATACATACATACATACACACACACACACACATATATATATATATATATATATATATATATATATATATATATATATATATCGTCTTTCACTATTTATTATAATGAATAAAAGAATCGATAAAACCTTACCAAGATAGACGATAAACCCTGCCAGTTACAGTCCACTCCCGATCATCCACGAATGGTTTATCCGCCTTTTCGCGGGCACTGTTGATTAAAAATTCCTAATGTAAATTGAATATAATAAACAGTATGTACTGTATCCTGATTAAACAATCAGTCTAGAAATACTGTGCTGTATATACGAGTTACACACGGTAAATTCGAGTCGTTTAATACATCGTGGGTAAATATGTTTGAGGTGTATAGTATGGCCAGTCCTGTATCACTAACGATATCGAGCTAAAGGTTAAATGTGACTTGGATATTCCAGGCAGGCGCGTAACGGTGCTGTAATTTTACGTTAATTGCAATCGAGAATTAAAAGGAAATTCTTTTTTAAAAGAATACAAAAGCAAGTAAAAGGCTCTTTTAAGAAAGCCTAAATACGTATGTACGTGCTATATGTATATACAGTTCTGTACTAATGTCAAGTAATAGGACTATACAGTAAAATGTATTTCCTTTGTGTACAGTATTATCTGTTTATATTAACCTTATATGTCGTAATATATGTACTGTTTAAAACTCTAATTAAATACCACTGCATTAATTACATCGTTTGGTTACCAATGACTACCTTGTATTATATGGTATTTGGATGCGTTTGCCGTCTATGGATTATCCGTGGCGATCGTGCCCGGCAATCCAATAATCAAGAGTTAACTGAATATGGTTAAATATCTTTGGAGACGATACGTGTGTACAGCTCCGTATCGAATAGGAGGTTTGAATTGATTATATCGATATACCGTTGTTTATATCGTGAAAACACAGAGTGAAAAATAAACTACAAGTGAATTAATAAATTTGAGTGCACTGTGGAGTAATTTTTCAACTAACTAAATAAAAAAAAACTAACCACAACACAAAAATCTTTATTTTATTAAAACTACTTTTTGTAGATTTTGACTACATGGTAATCATCTTCAGAAATACTATCTGATATTACTTCTAAAGATGACTAATGTCATCATTTAAAATATAGATATTTTTTATTGTGGTTAGTGGGTTTTATATATTTAGTTACAATTGAATACTATATATAATACGCAACTGAATAACGATTATTGAATTTTCATTTCGTCTGTAAAGATACTTATTATAGACTAGGAGAGTACTCGTCCTTCGCAAGGGGTCGACAAGTATTGGTATTGATTTACTTTGTATATTTATTTGCTTTAAATTTAATTTACTGATAATAAATCCCAATAAATATATCAAATTATAGTTTATTAGCCTACCGTTAAGGGAGTTTCAAAGGCCAGTGGGGCGGTGCCGTGTCAGAATTTTTAAATAAAAATAGGCCTAAGTGAAAACCAGGGACCCTAAGAATGTCCATGTAAAATTTAAGGTATTTATTTCCCTGTCGCACTTGTTCGATAGGGAAAAAATTATACCGGGCGACGCGGAAAGTCATCAGGCATATGAAAAAAATAAAGAAAACTCTCGCTCAGGGAAATAAATATATTGTTAATCCAATTAAACTTGGGTAAAAAATTCATTGCGGAATAATAGGTCCGCGAAGTTCATTGCGAGTAATAGTACTTGCGAAGTACTACGTCCGCGTGTCAACGACGCGCCGTACTACGTATACATATACTTAATTTAAATATAGGCCTACCTATATAGTATCCAGTTAGGATAGATTTGTTTGTAATTTTATACAATACTATATTCATATATTAAAATATACATGTAAAATGTCCAGTCAGGATATTTTTATGTAATTTTATATACAACATTACCTAATTAAACGTCCACTTCCGCGGAGTAATACCTCGTCACGTGATCTCTACTCTAGCATCATATGTGTACATTTGGTTAAACGTATAAAATTACAACCAAATCTATCCTGACTGGATAGTTCATAGGTGTATAAAATTATCCTTCCGTGGCAATAACAAACAATAATTATCAAAATAGCTTCAGGACATGTTTTTCATTCATTTAATATGCATTGTATTGGGAGTAGACAATGTGCATTATTACCAGCACTATTAGCAACACTTTTGGGGGAATTACATTTTTTCAAATTGTAAACCTTTAGGGCATGAGCGAGAGTTTCATACATTTTTTCGTATCTATGATGACTTTCTTCCTCGCTCGGTATAATTTGTTTCCCTAAAATCGAACACGTGGTACGGAAAATAAATACCGAATTTCAGCTCATTAGGTCCAGTAGTTTTTACGTGATTTAGTAATACACACACAGACCGACTCTATTAGATTTTTATATAATATTATAGATTCGTTTCCAATAAATATATTAAATTATAAACTAATTGATTATTGTCTTGAAAACCAAAGGAAGGAAAACCTTCTGCATGTAATATTACATTTGTAAAGTAAACCAACCTAGAAAGATGAATAATAACAAACGATTACTATCAGCTGTTTAGTAAGTAATAAGTGGAGTATATAAAATTGAGTGTTAATGGGGTTACAAAATCCGTAAGGCGGTTTCCTGACCGAATTTTTGAATAAAAATATGCTAATCAGGGGCCTTAAGAATGTCTATGTAAAATTCCAGCTCAATGAATAATATATCTGTCAATGAAATATTATCTTCCTTATTGAAGAAATTCTCACTCTCCTCTCAGACATTGTCGCAAAGGGCTTGAGGCTTATATTTTTATCCGTATAAAAACGTAATGAAATCTAAAGGTCAAAATTAAAACCAAGCAGATATTGATTTGACTATGAACGCTGTCTTGTTCGTGTAGTTGCTATTCAAGAGCACAGCGCAAGGTATGAAGGCAGCCGGACAAAGGTGAGTAAATATATAGGTTGCTAAATACGGAATGCGATAGAAACACATACCTGAAGGATTGGCCAGGCAGGAGAGCTTGAGTGGATCGCTATAGACGATCATACAGGAAGCAAATGTTCAGAAGAGTGTTCAAAAAGTGGGAACTGCTCAGTTAAATGCGCAAAACTGCAACAAAGTGTTTAAACAAAAATTAATAACTTAATATCTAGAAGAAGCATTAGAACAGCTATTTATATATGCGCATTTTATTTTATTCCTTAGTATTTTGAAGAAAATATTTTTTGGCGTGTTAACACCGAAAATTGAACAATAGAAAATCTTCCAAATCTTTTTCTATCTTACGTTCTTAAACATTTATATAGTTGTATATATGAGTTACATACAACTATTATAGTTTTAATTATATAACATATCAATTCATACAACGTGTAATATATATATATGTTGTAGAACAGCTGTTTTAACTCGTAGGCCTATTATACGAGTACATTAATAAGTTTAAATGTTACTAGGGGCACCCAGCAGCAATTGCTGCTTCTTACTTATACAATAAAATGAAATAAAATACTAACTGCTAAATACTTTTTAATATTCCTGAATTCTCTAGTCTATTACGTTCGGTGAAACTTAATTAATTTTTAACACTAGTTTACGACTATTTGAACTTTAAATTTTGTAAATTTGTAAAAACGTACTGAGACAGAACGTTTTCGATAGCTATGGGGTTTTCGATCGTCATCGGTGTCTTTACTGATATAATACTTTAACTTTTTAACAGTTCAAGTATTATATTAATAATGTGATTCAAATACCAATAAATGCTAGAATAGTATTTCTTTGTAAACATAATGTTTTGTGTAAGCCTTTCATAGGACAATTTTTTTTTATAAGTGTTAAATGTGAATTATGCTGACTATAGTTAGGCAATACTCAGAGGAGTTAAGTTTTGGCATTGATAAATACTCGGTACGAACACTATGGCAAACCTAAATGGGGAGTGTTTGTTCCAAACAATATGAGTCTCCTGCCAGATCTAGACGAGAGGAATCTCATGAGATGCTATTCAGAAGCCGTTCAAAAACTTTCGTTATCCTCATACCAGTGTTCCTTTTACCATCTCCTTGTAATATAGACAAGATATTCGTTTCAAACTTTTGAAATAACCTGTTTCAATGAACTGACCACTTTAATATTATTCCAGCGATACACTGTTTTTAGTAAGTGTAATTTTATACGGGTACTCTAAAACTTGTGGCATTAATAAAACCCCCCTGCGTTCTTAATACTGTTTATTCGTTATTGGCTAAGGGCTATCAAGTTATATCAAGTTATCGACTTGTACTGAAACCGTCTAATAGGTTTTATCTGCCCTGCAGTGTTAAATCACGAAACGATATAAAACAGAAAAGCTTTTAAAGTTGAAAAGGCCGGAAAGCACTTCCTTAAGCATACAACAAAAGCTTACCTTGCAACGGATTTGTTTCTTATAAAGGTTTCAGTTTTATATTTATGATGAAGGTTTTGCCATTTAGAAATAACAATGAAAACCGTTAATATTTATACAACATTAGGAGCTCAATTATACAATGTATTACGATGAAAATAGTGGCAAAAGCACCAATATAATAAATATAATAAAAAATAACTAATAATAAAAGTTAACTAATTAAGCCCTAGTTTGTAAGTTATTGTAATATATATTGCAATTTTCTAATAGGACACTCTGGTCATCGAAATGTATATAAGGGTTTATTTCTGGTAACCTTTAATAACCTATTAGTTATTTTTCATTATTATTGTGTTATTGGAGTTTTGCCAGTATTCTTATTACACTGTACTCTAGATTTTAATTTCATAATTGGACCGTATAATGATAATGACATAGTCATCGAATTGCTCATAAAGGTTTAATCTCAGCTAACTAATTATTAGCTATTTTTGATTATTTTTGTGGTATTGGGAGTTTCGCCTATATTTTAATGTGCATTGTATTGTAGATTGTAATTTTCTATTAAGACCTTCTGATGACGATGACATGGTTATCAAAATGTAAATAAGGGTAAATGTTCTCATAGCCCTTTTAACATAACTAACGTAGTTAAACCTAACTACCTTTTAATATTATTTATTTTTGTGGTATTGGGGTTTTTGACCATATATTTATTTGGATTTTATCCCTAGATTGTAATTTTAATAGGATCTTCTGATTATAATGACACTGTCATCGGAATTTACATAAGGGTGTAATTTTCGGTAACATTTAATATTAGTTATTTTTTATTATTTTTTTTTTTTGGTATTGGGGTATTTACTAATATTTTTATTGCATTGTATTATACATTATAATTTTCTAGTAGGACCCTCTGATAATGTTGACATGGTAATCGAAATATACGTAAGGGTTTAATCTTAGGTCACTTTTAATATTAGCTATTTTTGATTATTTTCGTGGTATTGAGGGTTTCGCCCATATCTTTATTGCATTGTCTTTTAGATTGTAATTTTCTAATAGGACTCTCTGATGATGTACATAGGTCATCAAAATGTACATAAATGTTTATACTCAGGTAGCTTTTGTTTTTAGTTGTTTTGGGGAGATATTCCCCATATCTTTATTGCATTGTATTGTAGATTCTAATTTTCTAATAGGACCCTCTGATGATGTACATAGGTCATCAAAATGTACATAAATGTTTGTTCTCAGATAACTTTTAGTACTAATTATTTTTGTGATATTTTCCCCATATCTTTATTGCATTGTATTGTAGATTGTAGTTTTCTAATACGACCATCTGATGATGTACATAGGTCATCGAAATGTACATAAATGTTTGTTCTCAGGTAACTTTTAGTACTAATTATTTTTGTGGTATCGGGGTTTTTGGTTTTTAATATTTGTTTCTAGAAAGATTATTACAATTAAACGGTAGAGTTTACGCTTCATAATATTAAAAACCCGTGTACTTCTGATTATCCTTTACTGGGCTGACCATTACTGTTTATGGTCTAAATTACTATTTACAATAGACATAACTCTTCGCCCTGGCCCTAAAATGCCAACAACGTATAGTTGTGACTAACATAGGCGCCAGAGATCAGAACCCAATTATCCTTGGAAATAAAAAAACCCTCTAAATGCACATTAGTCTTGGTCCCTGTCGGTAATTAACTGTGCTAACTGATTGAGACTAACAGAACCAAAATCTTAACCTTAATTATTAAAAATCACAATATTATGATAAAATATTTTATCTTTCATCTATTTAAACATGAGTTAATTATTATTCCTTCATTTGCATTCATTATTTCAACACATGCAAATTTGCTTTTTTTTTAAATGTGACCCATTTCAACGTTTTCATTCATTAAAGTTAGATTAGTTAACATCGTTTATTTGGTGAGCTGAGTTGTGTTATTGGTTTAATTATATTCTCTGCATTAGTTTTCAGGAAATATTGTTAATTAACATTGTTAATGAATTTTACTACAGTACCGGATATATAGGTCGGAACCTCTGCTTGAAATGAATCAGTAGCGAGATAAACGACGTAATGTCCCATCCTTACTATGTTTTGTCGTCGGTATGTCCTTAGGTGGAACGTAGGACGTATGCATTATATAGTGCAACTAGATCATGAATGGGAATGTGCTCACTTGATTATCCTTCTCTATCATAGACAATGGAGTTTCTATTTTATTCCCATCATTTATATAAAATCAATTGTATTTAACCTTAAAGGGAAGTCATGTAATATTATATGACCTCGTGTAATATATATATATGAAATCCAAATATATATCTTTAATTATTTCCAAACACAAAAAAAAACAATTTAAAGCTATAGAAATTTATGACGAATAAATGTTTGTTTTCTTGAATTCTGTAATCCATTACGTTCGGTGAATCTTAATTAATCACTTTAACTATTGTTTAAGTGATTAAATAAAATGTTTGTTGTTTAATGATAAACGCAAGAAAACCATAAGATATTTAAAAAATAAAGTAATAGGAGGAATTCTTTTAATTACCATATAATGTTTAGTTTAAAATTTCAAAATTTTTCCAATCCTAGAGAAAGTGCATGTATTGTTGTTAGAAAGTGAAAGATTAGAAGTAGAGTAAACATCTAACACCTGGTGTAAACTTTGATCCTATGTTTAATACAGAATGTTTAATTTAAAAAATAATTTAACTCAATTTATAACAATGTAAATATTGGAAACAACCACAATACCACAAAAATAACACAAAATAACAGACTCCAGTTACTTGAGATTTGTAATATTTCGAAGACCATTTTATCATCATCAGAGGGTCTTATAACAAAAATATGATCTAGTAAACAAGAAGTTACAAACTAGGGTCACTAACTTCTTGTTTGCTAGATTGTAGATTTGTAATAAGACCCTATGATGATGACATCTAAAGTAACTTGATTATCTGTTATTTTTGTGGTATTGGGGCTGTTTCCAATATTTCCAGTATTCTATATTATACCACTGTACTCTTGATATTGTAAAATGTCACTTTAGAACGTTTAAAGTTTAAAGACTTTTAACTCCCCGTTAGTATAGGATATAAATTACGTGTATAATCTAATGATCAGGTACAAGGGTTCCCAACCGGTTGCAAATGAGTTGAAACTGCAGGAAAAATGTATCGATTTAACAGAAGACATACCCATGATAGATGTTTTTAAAGAGAAATCATTAATAGGCTTCTGGATCCAATGTTCTTCTATATATCCAATTTGATCTATTTGAAAGAAAATGATGACTCGGGCTACCAAGGAATGTTTATAGCCAAACGGTATTCAAAGGAAATAAGTCGGGCTTCGAATATATGCTTATATCAATACGGTATGCAAAGGAAGTGAGTCGGGGTATCAAGAAATATTTATAGCCATAAGGTATGCAAAGGAAATGAATCGGGTTACCAAGAAATGTTTTTAGCAATAAAGTATGCTAAGGAAATGAGTCGGCCTTCGAAGATATGTTTACATCAATACGGTATGCAAAGGAAACGAGTCGGGGTTTCAAGAAATGTTTATAGCCATACGGTATGCAAAGGAAACGAGTCGGGGTATAAGAAATATTTATAGCCATACGGTATGCAAAGGAAACGAGTCGGGGTATCAAGAAATATTTATTGCCATACGGTATGCAAAGGAAGAGAGTCGGGATACAAAGAGATGTTTTTATCCATACGGTATGCAAAGGAAGCGAATCGAGCTTCCAATAAATGTTCATATAAACTTCTATAAACGGATTGAGTGCATTTTTAATTATAGTATTAGGGTTCATTAAAACTCCTAATTTTTCTAGTGCTCAAAAACGTATTTCCGTGTAATAAAATTGTTCGGTAATTCGAGGGGTTCTCGGTCCCATTTACCTCGAATTATCGAGACTGTGTTATTACTTTCTAGTACTATAAACGAAAAAAACCTTTCACTTTGATGCTAATTAACAATAATATGGAATTTTATTATAATATATTGTTGAAGATAATTAAAGTAATATAAAAAGGTAATTTAGAAAGGGCTTTTCAGTAATACTATATATGTAGCCTATATTGAAAATAGCATTTAAGGGACGTGAATTGAAAAAACCTTAAGGATAACTCGCAGAAATTAAATTAACAACTAACCAAGATTATATTATCTTATATTCACTAATATGTTTAATGATATATTCATTTGTTATACGGGGTTTAATAGTATATTTTATTAGTAATTAACTAGGAACGTGATTTATAAAAGCGTATTTTAATGATATCAAGCGTAATAGAGATTGATGTGTGCAAGTTAGTAGAGAAAAGATCGAGAGAAATATAGCATTAACTAGAGGCTTGCAGGGGCAAATGCCTATATTCATACTGAAACATATTTTAAACTTTTGAATGGAAATTTTATTTTTTTATACAAATTAAATTTAGTATAATTCAAGTTTTTCATAACACAATTTCGTTACAAACTATATTTGTATTACTGTTTAGTGTTAAAGCCACCTAACCTTTCATGCTGTTAAAATATTTGTTTGTACACAAATTATACTCAGCTGTTTTTCATTGTAATGTAAATCATATGGCGATATATAGAAACTGTAAATTTCTCATAACCTATAAATGCTGTAAATTGAGAAAAACCTATAAATATCCCTGCTCCTTCGTGTTGTTAAAATATTTGTTTGTTTACAAATCATAATCATTTGTTTTCATTGCAATGTATACACATAACCTGCTTTCAAACTGTTAAAATATTTATTTGTACTCAAATCGTTATCAGCTGTTTTTCATTGCGATGTATTTTCTATGGAGGTTTTTAGAAATTCTAAGTTCCTCAGACCCTATAATGTTGTAAATTGAGAAAAACCTATATTTTTCCTCGCTCCTTCTTGTTGTTAAAATATATTTGTTTACAAATCATTATAATCTATTTTTTATTGCAATGTATACACATACCCTACTTTCATACTGTTAAAATATTTGTTTCTTTACAAATCATATTCAGTTACTTTTCATTGCAAAGTATTTCTTATGGAGATTTTTAGAAACTTCAAGTTCCTCAAAACCCTATAAATGTTGTAAATTGAGAAACATTTATATTTTTACGCTCCTCCGTGTTAGTACCTTTAATTTCAGCCACCTCACAGCTCTGTACGACCTTCCAATCTGCCACAATCTTTCTTTTAAAAGTATATATGAAGATAATAATGATTACCTATTAAGGAAAAAATTTTAAAAAAATTACAAAGGTATAAGAGAATTATATACTTCACGAATAAACACTGTTCCAACATTTAATAAAAGTGAGGAATGCAAAAAAAAATATCACGCAAAGATGTAAAATTCAATTTAAAAATGATAATTATCGATAAAATAGGTCGTACGAAGAAACGAATTAAAATATAACAAAAATGTTTTATATTAGTTAATAAATAATTTTAACCTTTAAAAAAATAGGACTTGGAGTTTTTGTTGCATGTCGTGCATTTGCCAGTAGAGATTTCACATTTGTCAACAGAGTTAGAATTTCCTGACACACAGATCAGTGCGCACTGTTAGCAGAGAGAATAGTTTTTCCACGAAACAGTGAACACCGAAGGGTACCGACACATTTTCAGTGAATTCGTTGAGAAATTGGATGCAACTGAGCTGCATCAAGGGTACTTTCCACAGGACGGCGCCACTTGTCATACGTCACTTGATTCTATTTCTCTGATTAAAGATTATTTTGAAGACCGTATAGTTTCCTGTGGGGTTATATAAAGGGAGGAATCTACACTACACGCCCGTGGACTTTGGATGATTTGATGGACCATATTACACAAGAAAGCAACACTACTGACAACGCAACGCTCCAGTAAACCACCAAATACACGGAACGACGCGTTCAACTGTCTCTACAGGGGGACGAAGGACATTTTCAACACAATCTTAATTAACACTTCAGTAGTCGCGTGGGGTCTCCTAAGACCCCAGACGTTTTGTTTTGTGTTTGTTTTTCTTTTGCGTCACTGCATGACTTTGACAGTCTCAGTAGCTTCTCCCTCACTATTTCTGAGTATGCTAGTGTCACGTCAGCTTCCCCTGTCTCCAGTCAGGTGAGGTAGAAACGTCTGAACGTTACGCTGCACTGCTTGGGGGACTGAAGGACCCCACACGGCTACTCACGTTACTGATTGTTTCAACAAGTTATTTTGTTAGTTCTATATTTTAACCTGTGAAATGTCGGGACGTGATCGGGAACGATTACAAGTATGTTTAGAATGCGATCAAAAACAATTACGCATTTGGTTGGACGAAACTATGAGTGATAATTAGGAGATATTATGATCTTATGATCCTGACGAAGCAGAAGAGGACTGAATGTTTCCAGGAAGGAGGTGCTGGATGATGGTGATAATTATAACGAGAATGATAATAATAACAACGAATGAGAGGAAACTTATTTTAATAACAGACTATAATATCACGAAATTCGGCGTTGATTTACTCGATAAGATGTGTCACCACTATGATGTTAGTAATAATTCCAGAAGATGGCCATTGACACTTTTTCTTCACCTGATAAACGCGGTGTGAATGCAATAAACATTTTCCGCACAAACACCCATTTCAATAATATTGTCAGACAGGAATACCTCACCACACTAGCAATCGAGTTACTGAAGCCAGCCGTTCACCGTCGGGCGAGCATGGACAATATTCCTAGAATACTACAGCTAAAATGCAAGTGCCCCAGTCATCAAAAAACTGTTTGCGAGAGATGTTTTTGAACAACCAATACTAATCTGTTTTTTTGTTTTTATAAGTGAAATTGTTTAATCTTGAAACACTTTATAAGGATATGATTTGAATAAATGAAACTATTTGATTGAAATAGACTAACTGTATTTCAAAAACGATCCCTACCTTGTTCCCTAGTTATCCATTATATTTATATTAGTCGATACTACTGACCGAATAATTATCACATTTCGTCGTGTTTTGAACGACTGTATGAATCGCCCACCACGGTGGTTCCGGAGCCGAGACTCTGGTTAGTAAGTTAAGACGAGCGTAGCGAGCCTGCTAACAAGTAATAACTATAAAATTTCACAAAGTCATTGCAATACTATGTTTGGAGATTTTATACTCATAAATGAAGAACCAGTTCGTTTTATATTGGCAAGAAGATTGGAATCTTAGTGGGGTCGAAAAAGACCCCACGCGAGCACTGACGTCACGATAAGAGGCGCGGGTACTGGAGTGTTAATCTCCCAGATATTCGGTACATGTGAGACACAATAACACGTTACTTGTAATTTTCTTCTTAAAATAAACATAAAATGTAAATGATAAGTTTTATATGAATCACCCTAGATCATGTGTTCAGAAAGCTCATGGAACAAAATGTACCGTACAGCAACTGCATTGTAAGGTGGATATTATAAGTCACCGCGAATCATTGTACTTCCAGCTTACAGCAAGTGCTTATTATTTCCCTGTAAAACATTTTCCACTCTAAGGGAATATTTGTGCAATAAGCTAAGCGGATTACGCTATAAATAAATGTTATTTCGAAAGGGTAATAAAATTTAGAGCAGCGAATCTTACATTCACTACAATTTTCATTATGATAAAAAGTTGAATACAATTTACCAACATTATTCTATATATGTTTACATCAAAGTCTTTTTTTATACAAATTCATTATATCTCACAAGATATTGAAATAAAAAGAATACCCTTAGTGATGAATGGAAACTAACCTAACGTAACCTTACCGAATCTTAACTAACATAACCTTAACTTACCGAACCTAACCTAACCCAATAGAACTTTAACTAACCTTAATGAGTGGGTGAGTATAGTTTCCGCCCAACATCGAAGCAATGGTGCTGACAGATGTCAAGGATTGGGAATAGCCTCTCATTAGTAATAAAAATTATCTTCTCCTTCCAAAGATGTCAAAAAACAAATATTTTGGGAAACAAAATAAAAAAGGATTGAGTTTCCTAACCTGGATATTTACCAATAATTCTTACATACGCAAATAATAAAACATTTAAATTCATATAGAATTTTGGATAGGGACTGGCTACATATTTACAATATTACTCTTGCATTTATTATTATACAAAGTTCCCCATGCTTAAAATTAAATAACATCCTTAAAAGGTTCTTATTTAAAACATTATTCAGCATTTTCTACTTTAAATAAACAATTTTTCAATCCTTTCAATTAGTTTACACTCTCCTTATGTATATTTTGTTGAAATTTTCGGACGTCAATAAAATACTTTTTATTCATGCACTCAAGTTCAAATACACTTTTTAAATTTATAGTGGATGGCACTTGATGTTAATACAGTTTTTTTTCAAATATCAATTCATTAATAAATTTTCAATAATTAATTTTAGTTTTATATAGGAGAAAAACTATTCACAAAAGGGGCAAGTTATGCAATATAACTACTTCACCCATTTGGCTTGAACTTAGTAATAACATATGATTCAATAAACCAGCTGATTTTTTGTGATGTGGTAGAACAGCTGTTTCAACGCATGCATTATGTTACTTGATATATAACATTTGTAATTATTTGATACAAAGAAAATAAAATAAAATTTTTCTTCGTTGATCCCAGAAGGAATTGACTTTAAAAAAAGTATTTTTTAAAATTATTTGTTTCTAAAGAAAGATAAAGAATTCTCAGCATGTGATTGAAAGGGAGAATTCTCTCCATGTGAAATCTCTGCGTCTTTCCCATTCATACGGAAAATGTTCTTTAGCTCTTAAAACGTCCTTCTCGATATGGTACAGACACACACACACACACACACACACACACACACACACACACACACACACACACACACACACACACACACACATACTGAAACGGTCTGATTTAACGTTTCAATTAAGAAATTAATAATTTCTTATTTTTTAAATAACAATTTTAATATTTAAATAATAAGGTTTTAATTTATGGTATAATAAACATAGTAAAGAGTCAAGAAGTCAGTAAAATGTTGAATAAGTATTATTAAGACAAATTAAAAATTATGATAGCCTGAAATTGTAATAACTAACTAAATTTGACGAACGAGAGTGAAGTGAAAAATTTTCTAAGTGACGAAAAATTCTAACTTGAGAACTAGGCCACGTAGAACTATCATCGACATTTTGAAATGACCAGAAAAATCCATAATAAACAGTAGTGAAAACAGAATTTAAAAAACTCAAAGAACAAAAAAGTAACAGCCATTTAAACATAATAGACATTTTCAGTGTTCTAAAACAGATAACAAAATTATGCAGGTTAAAACTAATACATTTTCCAACCCGCCCGTACAAGAAACAAGCACAGAGGTAGCGACGAGCAGTAGAGTGGAGGGGAAGGGTGACACAGCCGCAATAAATACAGGAACTTATGGACCTGTAAGGCAGTCTGTAAAAAATTTTTAATACGAGGTGCTAACGGTCGTTATGTCGGTCATCGCCTAGGGCACTCATCATCAGGCCAGATGGGACCAAATCAGCCACGTTCCTGCATTCTACTTCCATCCATGGACGAGGGCTCCAGACTCAGCCTCCAGGACGCGGAAATGGAGAAAGACTTCCATCGACTGACCAGGGATGGCAACTTCCGATGTCCAGGGACCAGGGAATCCAGGCGAGAGGACTCCAGGACCGGCAGGGAAATCCTTGGCAAGTCATTTTCTCTATTATATACGAATTAACTTCAAATTTAGTGAGTTAAATTGATTAAATTCAAATTATCAATTAAACTTAAACAATGACTTCATTCTATGTTGAATAATTATATAAAACTTAAAAGTAAAAAAATTAATTAATATAACAAAATTGTTGAAATAATGAATAATAAATATTAAATATACAAAGTGGTTTTGGCCATAAGCCAATCACTTTCAAGAAGACCAGATTTATTGAATCATGTATATTTTAAAATAATTTATAATAAAATGTGAATTTACTAATTCAATCTTGAAATAAGCATATAAAATATTTTATTAGGTTAAATTTGGAAATCATTTTTTTAAAAGATATGTAAATGTAATTAATGAATTGTGTATGAAATGTAAGTTTTAAATATGGGAAATTTAATTTATTTAATTTGTGCAGATAAAGAGAAATCTAAATATGTTTTATTTGGAAAGAAAATTAGTTTAGTTTAAATCAGTAATTAAATGCATTATAAAAACTTACAGTATTTGAATTTATCCTGTGTTGAATAACCAATAAAACCTTTTAGTTTTTTCCAACTGATAAATAATGATTATAAAATAAGAGTACAGTTTTAATTAAATTTCATTAATTAATAAATATATAAAATTCAGAACCTAATGTTTTGTCAAACGAGTTCTCTTCTGAGAACAATTTTATTGAGCTATTTTAAAAAGTAGTTGGTTTTTTGTATTGAAGCCCAGAGACGATGTATACTGGCAGATCATGTTTAAAGAACACAGGAGCCTTTTTAAAGAGGTATCTTAGATATGATCATATTTTGCACGTCCCTCTGCTGAGCCTGCAGATCTCATGAGGTGGTAAGATTCTTTGAAAATTTTGTGTGTTCATATGAATGTTGTTTCTTTCCAGCTGACTATTTTACTGACATGTGTGACTATACACAGACCAAACAAACCTGCCAACCAACTTAGGGGAGGTCATACAATCGTTAAGGTAGATGTCAGCGGGAATAGGCTTGCATTTGGGCGTGGTACATTACGCGGGAACACAAGACAAAATTTAGGGATCTTAACACGGTACACAAAACGGTGTGAGCAGCATATAAATATATTATTCTGCAAAGGGGGGAGGGACGTTGTAATACACATACACACACACACACACACACACACACACATATATATATATATATATATATGGTGAAATACAATAATTTTCATAAACACGAATATACGAGTATTACTTCACTTTAAGACACAGTCTTACTCTAGTCACATAACTGGACAGTGATTTATTAATTTTTAAAATGGTAGTAATGTAAATTAGCGAAAAGCTTCAATCAACAATAAAGTGAAGTATTACTCGTATATTCTTGTTTATGAAAATTATTTTATTTCACCATACATATTCAACAAGAAAAAATAATTCATCTAAGGATTACAATATATATATATATATATATATATATATATATATATATATATATATATATATATATATATAGGCCTATATATATATATATATATATATAGAGAGAGAGAGAGAGAGAGAGAGAGAGAAAGAGAGAGAGAAAATGCGAGAGAAAAAGAGAGAGTGTGTGTGTGTTTGTGCGTGCATGCGTGTGTGTGTGTGTGTGTGTTTGCGTGCGTGTGTGTATGTGTGTGTGTGTGTGTGTGTGTGTGTGTGTGTGTGTGTGTGTGTGTGTGTGTGTGTGTGTGTGTGTGTGTGTGTGTGTGTGTGTGTGTGTGTGTGTGTGTGTGTGTATGTGTGTGTGTGTATGTGTGTGTGTGTGTGTGTGTGTGTGTGTGTGTGTATGATGACACGTGCTACATTTAAGGTAAAAAATCCCCGAATTTTCTTTAAAACAAGTTACATTCTTTGTAAGTTACACGTAAAAGGCAACAACAATCATCATTTAAAAGCAATAAGATTGTACCATGTTTCATTTTACCTTCGCAGGGTACTTGCATGTATTATTACATTTCCTGTGTGTAAAGAGAAGGAAATGCAAGAGGCAATATTGGATGCTTGTGAGGGAAATATCACCGGTTGGGATCTTTTAACTACAAAGGTTTTAGAATTTCGTCGATGGGAAACTTGGGGAAAACAAAGGAAGCAAATTTATTCACGAGAATAGTAACTTATGAAAAAACTTTGAATAGGTGATGATATTTGATTGTTAGTTTAATTAGCTCTGCCGGGGTATTTTAAAAAAATGTATTAAAATTTTAAAAAAATTAAATAAATATGAAACGAAATGCCTTCTTTATTTAGACCTTAAGTTAATAAACGTTGCCTGTAACCAAAGGCCGATGTGATTTAAAAAGTTTCTTTGTTTGCCAATGCATTTGTTACGGAGTTTAACAACGTATTCGTTTTAATTTCACCAACTCCAAATTCAATCGCTTATTCCATTTGCAAACTTCATTAATTATAACTTTTACTGTATTTATTGCGTTTTGCGATAGACAACTCGTATATGTGAGACTATTCTTGACTTCCCACACAATGAGACTTAACAGCAGTAAAACTCAATACACAAAACCGATCAACATTGTATGATTATCTGAATGAAAACTAAAAATAGATGTAAGGGTGTACAATAAATCCCAAACGCCAGATATGGTTTAACATATGGAGAGTTTAAAAAAAGTTTGTTTTAAAACTCGAAAGCGGTGTCTGTAAATAAAAAGCTGCAACGCAAAGAGTTCTTTTAGTTATTGATCATCTGTTTGTATTTACTCTGAAATCATAGAAGTTGGAAACTTTTCAGTATTCCTACATACCTTACAAATTACAAATGTAGATAAAATACCAATAAATTAAACATTCATATTGCACCCTTAAGAAGTAGCTTTTAAACGTTGAGCTGAATTTTGCGTCAGTCAACGTCACATTATATTATACAATATAAAACTATATATATATATATAGTATTATACAATACCTCTGTTAATATTTTACAATATCAAGACCCCAGTGGTACAATATATTACAATAGAATATTAGATACCACAAAAATAACAAATACTACAACTTACTTAAGATTACACCCTTATGTACTTTTGTATGATCATATCATATTCTTATAATAAAATACAATCTAGCAAACAAGAAGTTACAAACTAGAGTGACACTCTGTTAATATTATGAATAAGTTACACTCCAGCGATACCTTATGCTCCAAAATAAACAGTGCTGAAAAAGTCGTAGGATTTTATTCTATTTTATTCAAGTAGTTTTACAAACACATACAAATAAAAAGAAGCTAAATCGGTTATAAACATATAAGATGCGGATATAAACATGTTTTATGTGACGTCCGTTCAATTTGAGGCAACACTCGTACCGTTCTTGAAGGTTTTGCATCATTTTGGTTGTCTCATGCTCCTTATACGCATGGCTATCGTCTCCCGTAGTTCGACGATGGAGGTTGTTGGGTCACGAAAAAGCTCCTTTATCATTCCCCAGACGTAGGCATCAAGTGGTGTAAGATCAGGTAGTGGAGGGTTAAGAAAGTTTGTTCTAAGCGAAGATGAGGCGGTTGTCAAAAGTTTCTTGAAGGAAAGCAAAGTTGTCCAATGCCGTGCGGTTGGTTGCGCTATGTTGCTGGAACAATTTTGAATGAACATACAGGTTTCGGGCACAACAAAATCTCCCGAGGTCTCCTATAAACAACCAAGAATGATCCTATATCGGTCATCCTGGTACAGCTGATTCAGTTTCAGTACTGTTTATTTTGGCGCCTACGGTAAATATCTATATCTGTTGTTTTCAAGTTACAGATATTTAGAAACCCCTCGGCCTGAAAGGGAAATTCCACGGACTACCCACTACATTGTTAGAACTTATTAGCTGTAACCAAACTCAAAAATAAAGGAAATAATTTCTCAAAACAAACTAATGTTATTAATGAAGGATGTTTTAATGACGGTATGGCAAACACACAAATAGTAATTTTCAGAAGTTAGGCTAAATTGAACCTCATAAAAAGCAGTAAATATCTCAACTGTAATTTTTTTAATGGAATAAAAGATACAAAATTTACATAGTCAAAACTAACATTGAAGGTTTACTTTTTTTAAAATTTGACTTTACTGGAATGATTTATTTGACAAGATGACGGATTATGGGACTCAACACTTCTTAGGAAGTGCTCAGATGCTATAACGTTATAGAAAGCTAGTTTTAAACGTCACAACTATAGTTGTGTTAAGGCGCAGTCATTTAAATATTATGTTAAAGATAATGTAGTAACCGCCATCTTGAACCTCTCTGGGAACTCACAGACTGACTGTAGTAGAACCATAGAATGTAGAAGAAAACTAATTACTCTCGTAAATGCCGGGTGGGTACTTAATTTCCTGATCAACTAGCCAAGGTGGGCACAAGCCTAACCCAGCCCGAGCATATGAGTTCACTACATTCCTCCAGGTCCCTAATAAAGACGTGACAAAAAAAATGGAATAACGGTCGATTGAAGGAACTTTCAGCAGGAAAATGGTGGGAAAGTCTTGTGTCGGTCAGACCAATTGACCAAAACATGCCCCGAGCTGTTAGCGTTGCAGCTTTTAGATTGAAGACCTTGCTGAACACTTCCACCGCATCCATGTGCTACCGATCCCGGAGTGTCTGCTGTGTGGTGGTGAAGTTATGAATGCCGAACACCTTAATGATTGCACAGCCCTGGACCGGATTCAGGATTACAACTGTCCCATATTCAGGGAGGTTATTTCTACTGGTCGTTTATTGCAATACAAGGACTGGAAGTCCATACATACAAGGATTTATACGGAAGTGTCACAGAAGTGAATGTTAAAAGTACACAAAATCTATTTGATTTTGTTCGAAAAGTAAAAAAATGTAAGCCTAAACATTAAAACATTCGAATTATAAATGAAAATTCTTATATTTTTTATTCGAAAAATTCACATTAAATCAAGTATATGATGTTGTAAGTCAATTAGAGCTTAGCTAGTGAGAACAATTAACAATGTAAATATTAAAATAGTTTACTCTAAATCTCACTACATATTAGTTTATTTAAAATAAACACAAGAGTTTATTAAAACAAACAGACTAGTTTCGACGACGATGTCGCCTATATCAGTAATACTACTACTCTAGTAGCCAAACACTCATTATCGTCGAAACTATTCCGTTTGTTTTAATAAACTAGAGTGTTTGTTTTAACGAGCTTACGTGTTGGGAGGTTAAGAGTGAACTGTTTTAATTTTTACCGTTGTTTATGATGTTTTCTTAACAAATGATAAATTAACACCTTTATATATTAATAAAGAAAATTTACAACTCCATATATATTCCTCATGTATCATAAACATCTGATAATAAAAACATTAAAAATAATTATTAATTCCACCATTTTCATTTTAAAAAATCTCTTTATATTTTTATGTTGAATATTTATTGGTTGTTGAACAATGGTTGTCTTTGTAATTATGCACTGAGTGTAGAGCGACTCATTTTTGCTACCAGAACAATCAAGAAAGATATTCTCGCATGATTGAATATTTGCTAGCCTAATACTGAAGCTTTGATGAGGGTGAGACCGTGAAGGGTGGATGGAACCGACGAGATAAATAGAGGGTTTGATAGTGTGATAAGATCGAGTTAGGGATAGACGAAGGGCCCTTATACTTTCTTGCGCGTGTCTATCGCTAACTCGTAACGCAATGTAAGCAGGGAGATTTTAGTTTGACGGTACCTTTTGTATAGGTATACATGTGAAATATTATGTAAATTGTGTGAACGATGAAAAGCTCTTTTGAAAACATGTTATTTAATAGAAATCCTTCGCTTATGTTATAATTTCTGAGATAGAATAAGGCTTTATTCAAGGTTTCTTTCGCTCTTAGTAATTAAATAAAAAGAAGTAAAAACTTATAATAATTTTTATAACACGACAAAGAAGTAAGATAAATCACTACTCGTAATCGCGATGGACAATATCAGACGCTCTCAGATAAAACTGCTAGATTTAATTCTACATATTCCTCCCAGCTGCAACGCTAAAGCCCTGCCTAATTATGTAAACAGTTCCCGTAAAATCGTTGCACAACTTTGCTGTATCACAGAAGTCCGTTATCTCTACCCAACTGTGTTTCTAACTCCGAGACATAATATCAACCTTTAATAAATATCTAAAATGCATTCAAAGCAAGATGGAGAAAAACTCAGACGTCACAGAAGATGTTAACAAACTCTAAACGAGAAAAAATGTTTCACATACTTATTAATTGTACTTCCAATGTGTTCTATTACTATTTCAATTATTTTCGATTTTATAAATAAAATCTGAGAGTGCATGTCACGAAATTATCCGTTTAATGAGGCAAAACGCAATTATTCATTTATTACTGAAAAAAATATACAACCTAACTACCTATGCATAGACTCCAAATTCTTCAACCATTAATTCTACATAGAAATAGATCTGTATTTATTTTAAATGAAATTAGGTTTCCAAAAACAGATATAAATTAATATTAGGAGCGCAATCAAGCTCAAAATCATCAGTATATGAGATGAAGAAGTCTTATATTTACGAATAAAAGTATATGAATTTAAATTACATATCTGACCCAAACTATTTAAAAAAAAAACTTCTCTATAGTAGAATTTAAGGGGTAATAAACTATAACTATTTAGTGCTTTACGTGTATGCATGTATAAGATACATAGTTATTACCTCACTAATACAGTAACAGTTGAGATCTAGTTATGTTAGGATTTCGTAAAATACGAAGAAAATAAATGAAATATTTTGTAGAGTATCTACATAAAAAACTGAAAAATACACACTTTAATATAAAAATTATGAGAGATTCCGAAATACGATTTTTATGTTCCAATAGTATTTCTATCTGTCAGAAATTTACCGTTAAAAATAATGAAACCTTGTGGTAAAAAAGGCGTCAAGAAAAGAATAAATGGTATATTTATTATAAAATGTGTCTAAAATGGTATATTTATTACGAAACAAAAACAAATAATTTTAAACTTCTAAATGCCCACGAGAGAGTAGTTTGCGAGTGGAAGTAGAGTGTAAGAGCCTGATTGTGTTTCTACAACGAAGACAGAGAAAAGCAAGAGAGAGAGAGAGACAGAGAGAGAGAGCGAGGGAGAGAGAGACAGAGAGTCACTAGACCCTCAGGACTTCCGAGTCTGTTTGTGTTTGAAGATATTCCAATGTGGGTAATCTAAATATATACATATACAATATATATATATATATATATATATATATATATATATATATATATATATATATATATATGTACCAAATGAGAGAGAGAGAGAGAGAGAGAGAGAGAGAGAGAGAGAGAGAGAGAGGGAGACGTTGTTTATATAAGTCTGTGTATGTTTATGTGCAAGTGTATGTGTTCGTGTTTGTGTGTGTGTGTGTGTGTGTGTGTTTGTGTGTATGTTTGTTTGTTTGTTTGTGTGCCTTTTTATGTGCGCGCTTCCTCACGTATGTGTTTGTGTGTGTGTATGTGTGTGTGTGTGTGTGTGCGTGCGAGCGCGCGCGTGGATGCTTGCAAAAACGACTAAGCATTCATCCTGAAGGAGGCTAACCATTTGTTATTTCTCTTTCCCTCCTCTTTGATTGTCCCTGTTTCATGTTCTAAAATAAAAACTACGATATGCCGATGATCATATATTCACTTTTATATAAATTTAAGTCAATGTTTGTAACAATGTTGTTTTAATTCTTGTATCAGATGACCTAGATTTCTCTCATCTTGGCAACAGCTGTTTAGTCAACCGCAAAAATAGCGGTAACAGAGCGCCTTCTTCTCTTAGCTCACAGATTTAGAAACTTATTCACCTGTAAATTATAAAAAGAAAAGTGCTATCGTAGAGCCCTTAACTCGTCCAAACGTTAAAATAATATCAGACGTAAATGGTTTGACGGATTTTCAAATTGCAATTTCCTTTAAGCCTTGTTTTGTACTTCTTTTGATCCTTTATTACTTGGTAAAAGAAAAAGGATACTTTTGTACCAAGTACTGTACAAAGGTAGAGAAAACATCTGCAATTCAAATACTGTGTAAATGCTTTTAGAGATAATCACTAGCCGGAAGTTAATTTTGAGCCCAGGCAAAAGTTGTCTGTGCTACTCACTCCTTCACATTTAACACGTGTGTTAGTAAACTTTATAATTTGGTAGCGCGGTTAAACATAAGGCTTGCCGATTATTAAATTTTGTTTTTGAGAGGAAGGAAAGAAATAAAGAAGGGATGGATTAAAGAAATAACAAGATATTTTACAATATACCTCAAAAGGATACATGCAAGGTACTAGTGTCGAAACATACAGAGGTTGTTGAAATATTAAAAACTAATAATGCACAATGCAAACAAACAATATAAGCCTACAATATAACTAACTCTTTTATTGACAAAAACTATGTAAACAAGTCAAATACAAAAACAATTTTTTTAAAAACAATTCCTACTTTGGAAACAAAGAAAAAATTGAATTTAGTTACTTTTTATTAAATAATTAAAATTATTATAATTATGTTTATACACATGACAGAATCACAATATTAAATGGAAAAATATAAAACCAGTAAATTAGTTATTGAATTATTATTTAAAAAATCTTTACTAACGTCAAGTACTTCTTCTTCTTACTTCATCCAACGCCCGTCCTTGGCCTCTCAGCCATCCGACGCCGTGCCTCCCTGTATAATGTAGCGAGTCCTTCTCTGGACTCCTCGTGAAAGATATCCTTCAGGCCGTCACAAGTGGTAAGATGCTCTGCCGTCCCTTCGTTGTCGGAGCAGAGTGGGCAGATTGGTGTGTCTATCACTTTCATGCGATGCAGGTGTCTCTGCAGGTAGTCATGTCCAGTGGTCATCCTAAACAAAGCCACTGCTACGCCTCTCGGAAGATCCAGTGGTATGCTTGATTGGATGATCTTTTCCTATTGCTTTCCTGTAGCAGCTTGTTTCCTGTCCCGTTTCACGGAGTCGCTGATAGTGTTGTTTATACTCCGACAGATACTGCGGAATGAGAAGGGGAGGATCGGCTGCGCCATGGTGCAGCCATGCTTAGCCAAACTATCTGCTTTTTCGATTCCTCTGATGTCACAGTGCCCCGGATCTGTGTACTGCGATCTGTATTATTTTTTGTAACATTCGGAGTGTTTTATGGCAGTTGTTTATTTCCTTCCCTTCTTGTGGCTTTGGGGAGTTGATCGCCTGAATCGCGGATGTTGAGTCCGAGAGGAAAACTACCTTCTTGGTGTTAGCCGACAGAAGGATATCTCTGGCCGCTTCGCCGATGGCGGCCACTTCTCCTTCGAAGTTGGTTCCGTTTTTCCCCACTGCTATTGATTTTTGCCCAATTGAGGAGAAATATCCGGCTCCGCATGCGTCATGCATTGCCGATCCATCTGTGTACACACGCAGCCATTCGTCGGCCGGATACCTCTCGTTGATCATAGCTTCTGTTAGTGCTTTGAGTTCGCAGATCTGGATGTCGGCTTTTCTCAGGCTTACACCAGGTATTGATGTGCACGATGGTATTTCGGTACTAACTTCAAGTGTAATCCACTATAAAATTTTTTAAAAATATTTGAACTTTAATGCATGTATAAATAGTATTTTATTAACGATTGAAAATTTGAACATTGTATATAAATATGTATAGAGAGGGTGCGAACATACATATGGTAACTATACAGTAGGAATTAAAATATTACTTTTTATGCAAATAAGAATTTGTTACATGCGATTGCGAATGAAGCACGTACACGATACAAATACAAGAGAGTTTATACTAGAATATTCTGTTTTCTAATTGAAAGAAGATCATTAGTTACATGTTTTTACATATTTTACAACTTACATCTACTTAATGATCCTCAAGTTTAAAACAGATTGATTCTGTTACGTTTATATTAAAAATATAAGAAACAGTTTTACAAAGGCCTAAATATTTATGAGTATGATGAAATGTTCATTGTTTACCGGATTTGTCCGGCTATTAAATACTAAAGGCGGTATTAAATAAGGGGTAATAAAAAAATCTGTTAATATAAAGGTATCATGTTTAAGAATTACGAAAGATAAAAGTTGTTTATACTTTCAAACTCTGAGATTATTTTCTCTCTTGTACTTTTCCAAAGTTAGACAGAAGAGACATAATCAACCCGTCCCTTATTCACTCAACTTTTCCACAGTATTGTCCCAAACCATTGGCGTGTAATTTTCTATAAAATATTCTGAATTCCTTAAATACTTTATAAGTTTTTTAAAGCTAAGAAAATTGGTAATTGATTTCTTGATTCCTACTATAAATTCACACTCTCCTAATATATCTAAATCTTGGTAAAATATTAAATTGTTAATAAATTGCTTTATATTCATTCACACAAGTACAAATACATTTTTCAAAACTTTTGGTGGATGTTAATACAGTTTTTTCCAAATATTATTCAATTCCTTCTATTAGTTCACACTCTCCTTTTATATATCTTGATCAAATTTTCAATCGTTAATAAATTACTTTCTATTCATTCAGTGATATATATTATTCATATATATATATATATTTATATATATTAAAAACAACATAGGCTATTTAAATACAAGAATATTTATTAATTTATATTCAAAGCTTTTCGTTGGTAAACAGTAACAACATCATCAAGAATGAATAATACAATTATGCAATCTATAGGCCTAAAATTAGAATTAAATTTCTAATTTAACATATGTTTTAGGCCTATAGCTTGCATTATTGTATTAATAATTCCTGATGATGTTGGTACTGTTTACCAACGAAAAGCTTTGAATATAAATTAATAAATTTTCTTGTATTTGAATACGTATGTTGTTTTAGATTATTAAACAAGAAAACATATTATATATATATATATATATATATATATATATATATATATATATATATAAATATATATATATATATATATATATATATATATATATATATATATATATATATATATATATATATATACTAGTAGTGGTTTAATTATAAATATTTATAAAACTGTTGTAAAACAAAATTTGTCATTGTTGACATTTTAAAATAATAAAAATGTAATTATTAAAAGCAATATGTAAAATTTTATAAGTAATTCAAATGTAGAATAATAAACATAATAATGGTAAATAATCTATATTAATTAGTAACTTATTACATAAATGATTTGAAATAGATAAAAAAGGAATCTTTCAATAATACACAATAAATATTTTAAAGATATCATAGGATTATCCTGGGAAATATTCTTTAAATCGCAAAATGCTTTGCTATTACAAATGTATATATCCTCTTCACATACTGAGAAAATAGTTGAAACTTTACCGATAGGTTAACTGCTTACTCCTATTTTATAATACGATAAGGTGTATTCTACGCTTGGCTATGAATAGCTAAGCATTTCCAAATAAGATTACTGGTACAGTTCGTGCAAAGTTTATTTCTTTATTTTTCCCATGTACTAAACAAATTGACAAATCTGTCTCCTAAACATATAATTCCATAACAGTTTTTCGTTTGAGCAATCTAAGTAATGAGTCTTACGAGTTGAATCAAACTGTTGAGTGTAATAAAACTAGGCCTCTATGAAGTTTAGAGTAATTTAAATCATTTTTTGTAACTTATAGTCTGGGTAAAACAGTATAACTATATCTTTGCTTTTATATCCTTTTTAATGTATTTCTGGTGAACGAAAAGTTGTCTTTGCTATTTGTACTTTGGTAAAAAAAATATTAACAAATGAATAAACCTCGTTTAGGTCAAAGCTTTATTTGAAGCAATCTATACTAACATATAAAAATCTAATGGTGTGTGTGTGTGTGTGTGTGTGTGTTTTCTTCAATCACGTAAAAATTACTTCACTCATTTACCTGAAATTTTACATAGACATTCTTAATGTCCCTGGTTAAAAAACAGGCATATTTATATTCAGAAATTCCGTCAGGGTACCGCCCCACGGGTTTTGAATACCCCTTTAACACTCAATTTTCTATACTCCATTTAATACTCAACTTGACATAATCTGCTGGTAATCACCCGTAACAGTTACTTTAAAGCACATTTAAACAGCTAATAGTAGTTGATTGTTATTCATCTTTCTAGGTTAGTTTATTTATTGAGATTTAATTTCTGTAAATTAAATTCAACCCAAATAGAAATACAAATTAAATTAATGCAAATATACGTCGACCCTGTACGAAGAATAGGTGTTCTGGTAACATTCAATATTTACCCTTTAAGTCAAGAAAAAATTCCCACTTTTATATCTACCTAACGCTTATCAACGGGGAGAAAAATCTTTCGCTTCGAGAAGCGTTCTACGACATCCTTCTTGACTCTTAAAGTACTGCTTTTTATATTCCTCGTACCCGTTTCAGAATACCTTTAATAATTTATTTTGCAGGTTTTTAGACGCACGTCTGCCACATAAAAGACACCCTCAAAGGAATAAAAAACTTCTCTCCTTTGAGCTAACGCCATATGTCGTATCTGTTATTATTCGACCTCTTGATACTCATCTTAGGCTTTTCCGTATTGTTAGTGGTTGCGTTTGTCGTCGCACGGTTTTGTATTTAAATATATCAGTTATATCCTTGCTCGTTGTTAAAACCTTAAGTGATGGCGTTTTTTAATTTTATTGGAATAACGTGATAAAGATAAACTAATCTCTATAATTCATTTGTAATCCATATTAGTTTTATTGACTATAATGACACGATACATCAATATAATACTAAATACTAGTTGTCACAAGAAAGTCCTTGTTTTTCTACATTTGTTATTAATTTTTGTAAAGAACTATATTTTATTTTTCCATTATTGTGGCATTTATATACTAAAACAAAGAGTCGATTATCCGAAGTAATTGGGACTAGAGGGTCTTCGGATAGTCAAACATACATCTTATGTTAAATATAACGCTACAGTTTACGTTTTAGAAAACATTTAGACTGTACTGTTTTATTTTATTGATAAAAAAATGTTGCAATATTTGATAATTTCAATAATGTAAATTAAGAAAAAGCTGCAATAAAAATAAAAATGAAACTTTTGTGGTTTTTTTTTAACCGCAAAACAGCCGATAAAATTAACACGGCAAAGTAGGTGCTAATGTCAATAGTAAGAGCGCGAGAGCAGCGCGCTGCAGTCCCACGTTAAGACAGTTGCGTAACGAGAGTTGTACAGAAAGTCTCGTAAAGGTGCCAGAGAAAGAATGCCTGTTTAGGTGGGGGCTGTGGCGACTTCTTCTGATCAATCTGACGTCGCCTAAAAGGAATCTAAAAAATTCGAGGGTAACGTCATTCATTGAACACCACGGTATAAGGTGAATCTTTTAAATTATATATGTATTGTAAATATGCACACCGTCCACAGCTCGAGGAGGATGATTTTCTAAATAAGGAGGGAGTCTTTCTAGATTTTAAAAAAATAATAATAACGTAGCTATTTAACGCCCTTACAGTAGTGTGTACCATTTTCTGAATGACGAATCGCCTACATATATATGTTTTCCCAATAAAAAATTTAGTTAGTTTTCTTACCCATCATATACAGAAATATTTATGTAACTAATTTCTCGAAGCTTTTAATTAAATAAGCTAATGACAATTTCAATATGTTAAAGCGATACAAAACTTCGAACAAATAACTTTATAAATCATTTTATCTATAAAGTATATATATATATATATATATATATATATATATATATATATATATATATATATATATATACGCTAATGAATAAATATTTATTAAGAAAAACGTCATCTAAAAACTATATATATACTCATACATTTCAAAGAACACAATTGCGTTATAGCATCACTACGTCTTTGAAATGTATGTATATATATATATAGTTTTTAGATAATGTTTTTCTTAATACATATTTATTCATTAACATTTATACACTTCATACAGTATATAAAATGATTTAGAAAGTTATTTGCTCAAAGCTTTTTATCGCTTTAACATATTGAAATTATCATGAGCTTCTTTGATCCTTGAAGATGATCACTTTACAATCGAAATTAACATTGGGACAGATAAAAACAGATATTTTTGTTTTAGAGGTCTCATTCATGATTGCATAGCCTGCAGTAATGACTGCCTGTATCGTGCAACTTTTAACGTGAATTATTCGTAAGATGGAATATTACAATATTCCCTAGTCGCGTTGATGTAGCGAACGAATATGCTACACTCAGCACAACTGTTTGCAAATAAATGACACAACCCGGTAGTCAATGTTATCACTGGGGGTTTTATAAAATAACTGATGAAGTAGACTTTTACGATGTGTATGTACCGTTAAACTGGTTAGGCGTACAATCCACTGCCCTATATTTTCACAAGCACTTGCTATTACCATTCACTTTAACAAGGGCTCGAGCCTGGCTATTTCTTTACAAAGCACCCAATCTCTAAGATTATCTCCTTATTATATCACATTATGTACATGGTGGATGTTGCACTTGAGTGAGCTTCTGATGATCTATAGCCTTGAGTAATTATTTTTCAAATATTCAAGTTTAGAAATTTATATTCATGTATTTCTCTCTCTTTCACACACACACACACACACACACACACACACACACACACACACACACACACACACACACACACACACACACACACACACACACACACACACACACACACACACACACACACACACACACACACACACACACACACACACACACACACACACACACACACACACACACACACACACACACACACACACACACACACACACACACACACACACACACACACACACACACACACACACACACACACACACACACACACACACACACACACACACACACACACACACACATATATATATATATATATATAAATGGTGAAATAAAATAATTTTCATAAACAAGAATATACTAGTATTACTACATAGTGAAGTAATACTCGTATATTCTTGTTTATTAAAATTATTTTATTTCACCATACATATTCAACAAGAAAAAATAAATCATCTAAGGATTACAATATATATATATATATATATATATATATATATATATATATATATATATATATAAGACTTTTATTGAAGTCAGTGCTGTTATGCATTGTACAGATCATTCACTTTTATTGACTGCCTTTGGCTCCTATTTCTTGGTGAAAGATTTATATTTTACTTTCACTTACTATTGTTGTTTCCTATTGCTGGGTAAAGTTTTATAATTTACTTTATTAGCTAAATTTTAATAATTGGTAAGTTCTTCTATCGGAGATAAATTCAGACTAATATACTGTTAATCATAGAGTCTACTGGGAGCACAACAAAGGCGGTATTTCATTTAATAAATAGGTAGTCTCCTTTTTTATTAAATAGCTTTTGAAATGTTTTTTCATATTGAATTAAAGATACAATATAAATTTATAACAAATCCATGGTACCCTACAGGCAATTGTCTGACTATTCCCATCATGTGAGTAACCATCCTTTCCTCAGGTCTTGTTCCTATAACTGTCCCACTTAGCCTTAGATAATCTTTGCATGTACAATTCTCTCGCTCTGTGCAAAAGCTCCAACTATTTAAAGATGATGTATGTATAAATATATGTATGCATCTATAAGCATACATTTGGTTAACATGTTAAAAAATCTCTACTTGTAATAAGACTTTCGAGAGGTAATTTTAAAATAAATTTACCAGTTTGTAAACAATGTTTAAAGCAAGATAGTGATATCAGTGCTCAGAAAATTTAATTTCAGAAAATCAATGTTGCTTGAAAAATAACACTCAGGGTATATTTGTATGAAATGTAGGAATTTAAAGTATATAATATTAACA
>JBAIZL010000004.1:267143763-267196263 GCA_036971475.1 Prosapia bicincta | reverse complement strand
AGTATTACAAAGGGTTTGAATTTTGGCTAAATCAACGTAAATGTCAATACCCAATGACTGTGAAAGGTTTTAGATGAGAATAACGCTCAACACTTTTGAAACGACTTTCAAATACGAAAGGGTTTTAGGAAATAATAACGAGGAAAATGTTTAAAATGCGTTATAAAGGTTACGAAGTGGGTGAGTTTTTGCTAAAACAACGTAAATGTCAATACCATATGACTGGGAAAGGTTTTAGATAAGAATAACTCACAACAGTTTTAAAACTCTTTGAAGAATTACAAAGGGGTTGAATTTTGGTTAAAACAACGTAAATGCCAATACCTTATGACTGTGAATGGTTTTAAATAAGAATAACTCACAACAGTTTTAAAACTCTTTGAAGTATTACAAAGGGGTTGAATTTTGGTTAAAACAACGTAAATGCCAATACCTTATGACTGTGAAAGTTTTCAGATAAGAATAACTCACAACATTTTTAAAACACCTTTCAAGTATTACGAAAGGGTTGAGTATATGCTAAGACAACGTATTTTGTCAATACCTTATGGCTGTGAAAGGTTTTAGAAAAGAATAACGCACAACACTCTCACAATGCCTTTCAAGTATTATGGAAGCTTGAGTATTAGCTACAACAACGTAAATTCCTTTTTTGTATGACTTGGTAAGCTTCTAGAGAAGATGCTTGGAATACACCTTTCAAATAATTGCTTAATACTTTCAAATAAATATTATTTAGAATATAAAACCCTCGCGGCGTTTTAATGTTAGGAAACGCAGAAAAATTTATGAAATGTACACAAATACTCCAAACAGAATTACAGATGATTATATTTTTAAAAATTTAGAAAGTTTAGAAGTTTTGTAAAATGACTTGCCAAACCAGGGGTGATAAAAGAAATTAAAATTTGTAAAAGACAAAAAATAAACGAATAAAGGTTTGGGAACAGCAAAGATAAAGTAGCAGATCCCATAAAAGCCTGATACCGTTAGGTTTTTGCTGCTAGTAACAAGGATTCTATTAGCCGAGTTGCAGCGGGGTAAGGACTGGTCGACCTGAAGAGGTATGTCATGTTGAAAGTCTTAGGACCCAGTGGTTTGCTGGCCAGAAGTGTTTTATTAAAGAAAAAATAAAATACAAAGTGTTACAGCCTTACGCCATCCTCGCCGTACGTTACATTAAGTGCCGCCAAAGTATTTACTTACCCAGCTACTCAATGACCTAACATCTCTCCAAACTTCTTTCATAAAGGAGTGCGTATTTGCCTAATTAATATATAATTTAACCAATATAATTTAAATCTGTTCCTAAAAAGCGTTATCCGAGCCAAAAGAAGCTTTCCTTTATTAAATCTATCAAACCATAAATAATTTTGAGCGTTAATATTTCGACTTAACAATGTACAACAAATAAAGTAACATAATCTAGTGTTAAAACAGCTGTTCTAAAACATAACCCATAACATAGTCAACTTTTGTGCGAAAACTTATGTTATCTTATTTAAACTAAAATACTCGTAGTTGCATAAAACACATATATAGTTGTGTTGGAAGATTTTAGCAAGACTTTATGTAGTAGATAATTTGTTGTACAATTTTGTGTGCAGATGCAGCAAAAGAAGAAGAAACGTATGTTATTATCTTATTTAAACTAAAATAGTTGTATAAAACACATATATAGTTGTGTTGGAAGATTTTAGCAAGACGTTATGTAATAGATAATTTGTTGTACAATTTTGTGTGCAGATGCAGCAAAAGAAGAAGAAACGTATGTTATTATCTTATTTAAACTAAAATAGTTGTATAAAACACATATATAGTTGTGTTGGAAGATTTTAGCAAGACTTTATGTTGTAGATAATGTGTTGTACAATTTTGTGTGCAGATGCAGCAAAAGAAGTAGAAACGTATGTTATTATCTTATTTAAACTAAAATATTTGTAAAAAACGCATATATAGTTGTGTTGGAAGATTTTAGCAAGACTTTATGTAGTAGATAATTTGTTGTACAATTTTGTGTGCAGATGCAGCAAAAGAAGAAGAAACGTATGTTATTAACTTATTTAAACTAAAATAGTTGCATAAAACGCATATATAGTTGTGTTGGAAGATTTTAGCAAGACTTTATGTAGTAGATAATTCGTTGTACAATTTTGTGTGCAGATGCAGCAAAAGAAGAAGACACGCATGTTATTATCTTTTTTAAACTAAAATAGTTATATAAAACACTTATATAGTTGTGTTGGAAGATTTTAGGAAGACTTTATGTAGTAGTTATTTTGTTGTACAATTTTGTCTGCAGATGAAGCAAAAGAAGTAGAAACGTATGTTATTATCTTATTTAAACTAAAATAGTTGCATAAAACACATATATAGTTGTGTTGGAAGATTTTAGCAAGACTTTATGTTGTAGATAATTTGTTGTACAATTTTGTGTGCAGATGCAGCAAAAGAAGAAGACACGCATGTTATTATCTTTTTTAAACTAAAATAGTTATATAAAACACTTATATAGTTGTGTTGGAAGATTTTAGCAAGACTTTATGTAGTAGTTAATTTGTTATACAATTTTGTCTGCAGATGCAGCAAAAGAAGTAGAAACGTATGTTATTATCTTATTTAAACTAAAGTAGTTGTATAAAACACATATATAGTTGTGTTGGAAGATTTTAGCAAGACTTTATGTAGTTAATAATTTGTTGTACAATTTTGTGTGCAGATGCAGCAAAAGAAGAAGACACGCATGTTATTATCTTTTTTAAACTAAAATAGTTATATAAAACACTTATATAGTTGTGTTGGAAGATTTTAGCAAGACGTTATGTAGTAGTTAATTTGTTATACAATTTTGTCTGCAGATGCAGCAAAAGAAGTAGAAACGTATGTTATTATCTTATTTAAACTAAAATAGTTGTATAAAACACATATATAGTTGTGTTGGAAGATTTTAGCAAGACTTTATGTTGTAGATAATTTGTTGTACAATTTTGTGTGCAGATGCAGCAAAGAAAAAGACACGCATGTTATTATCTTTTTTAAACTAAAATAGTTATATGAAACACTTATATAGTTGTGTTGGAAGATTTTAGCAAGACTTAATGTAGTAGATAATTTGTTGCATAAATTTGTGTGTAGATGCAGCAAAAGAAGAAGAAACGTATGTTATTATCTTATTTAAACTAAAATAGTTGTATAAAACACATATATAGTTGTGTTGGAAGATTTTAGCAAGACGTTATGTAATAGATAATTTGTTGTACAATTTTGTGTGCAGATGCAGCAAAAGAAGAAGAAACGTATGTTATTATCTTATTTAAACTAAAATATTTGTATAAAACACATATATAGTTGTGTTGGAAGATTTTAGCAAGACGTTATGTTGTAGATAATGTGTTGTACAATTTTGTGTGCAGATGCAGCAAAAGAAGTGGAAACGTATGTTATTATCTTATTTAAACTAAAATAGTTGTATAAAACACATATTTAGTTGTGTTGGAAGATTTTAGCAAGACTTTATGTTGTAGATCATTTGTTGTACAATTTTGTGTGCAGATGCAGCAAAGAAAAAGACACGCATGTTATTATCTTTTTTAAACTAAAATAGTTATATGAAACACTTATATAGTTGTGTTGGAAGATTTTAGCAAGACTTAATGTAGTAGATAATTTGTTGCACAAATTTGTGTGTAGATGCAGCAAAAGAAGAAGAAACGTATGTTATTATCTTATTTAAACTAAAATAGTTGTATAAAACACATATATAGTTGTGTTGGAAGATTTTAGCAAGACGTTATGTAATAGATAATTTGTTGTACAATTTTGTGTGCAGATGCAGCAAAAGAAGAAGAAACGTATGTTATTATCTTATTTAAACTAAAATATTTGTATAAAACACATATATAGTTGTGTTGGAAGATTTTAGCAAGACGTTATGTTGTAGATAATGTGTTGTACAATTTTGTGTGCAGATGCAGCAAAAGAAGTGGAAACGTATGTTATTTTCTTATTTAAACTAAAATAGTTGTATAAAACACATATATAGTTGTGTTGGAAACTTTTAGCAAGACGTTATGTAATAGATAATTAGTTGTACAATTTGTGTGCAGATGCAGCAAAAGAAGAAGAAACGTATGTTATTATCTTATTTAAACTAAAATAGTTGTATAAAACACATATTTAGTTGTGTTGGAAGATTTTAGCAAGACGTAAGTTGTAGGTAATGTGTTGTACAATTTTGTGTGCAGATGCAGCAAAAGAAGAAGAAACGTATGTTATTATCATATTTAAACTAAAATAGTTGTATAAAACACTTATATAGTTGTGTTGGAAGATTTTAGCAAGACTTTATGTAGTAGATAATTTGTTGTACAATTTTGTGTGCAGATGCGGCAAAAGAAGAAGAAACGTATGTTATTATCTTATTTAAACTAAAATAGTTGCATAAAACACATATATAGTTGTGTTGGAAGATTTTAGCAAGACTTTATGTTGTAGATAATTTGTTGTACAATTTTGTGTGCAGATGCAGCAAAAGAAGAAGACACGCATGTTATTATCTTTTTTAAACTAAAATAGTTATATAAAACACTTATATAGTTGTGTTGGAAGATTTTAGCAAGACTTTATGTAGTAGTTAATTTGTTGTACAATTTTGTCTGCAGATGCAGCAAAAGAAGTAGAAACGTATGTTATTATCTTATTTAAACTAAAATAGTTGCATAAAACACATATATAGTTGTGTTGGAAGATTTTAGCAAGACTTTATGATGTAGATAATTTGTTGTACAATTTTGTGTGCAGATGCAGCAAAAGAAGAAGACACGCATGTTATTATCTTTTTTAAACTAAAATAGTTATATAAAACACTTATATAGTTGTGTTGGAAGATTTTAGCAAGACTTTATGTAGTAGTTAATTTGTTATACAATTTTGTCTGCAGATGCAGCAAAAGAAGTAGAAACGTATGTTATTATCTTATTTAAACTAAAATAGTTGTATAAAACACATATTTAGTTGTGTTGGAAGATTTTAGCAAGAATTTATGTTGTAGATAATTTGTTGTACAATTTTGTGTGCAGATGCAGCAAAAGAAGAAGACACGCATGTTATTATCTTTTTTAAACTAAAATAGTTATATAAAACACTTATATAGTTGTGTTGGAAGATTTTAGCAAGACTTTATGTAGTAGTTAATTTGTTATACAATTTTGTCTGCAGATGCAGCAAAAGAAGTAGAAACGTATGTTATTATCTTATTTAAACTAAAATAGTTGTATAAAACACATATATAGTTGTGTTGGAAGATTTTAGCAAGACGTTATGTAATAGATAATTTGTTGTACAATTTTGTGTGCAGATGCAGCAAAAGAAGAAGAAACGTATGTTATTATCTTATTTAAACTAAAATAGTTGTATAAAACACATATTTAGTTGTGTTGGAAGCTTTTAGCAAGAATTTATGTTGTAGATAATTTGTTGTACAATTTTGTGTGCAGATGCAGAAAAAGAAGAAGACACGCATGTTATTATCTTTTTTAAACTAAAATAGTTATATAAAACACTTATATAGTTGTGTTGGAAGATTTTAGCAAGACTTAATGTAGTAGATAATTTGTTGCACACTTGTGTGTGTAGATGCAGCAAAAGAAGAAGAAACGTATGTTATTATCTTATTTAAACTAAAATAGTTGTATAAAACACATATATAGTTGTGTTGGAAGATTTTAGCAAGACGTTATGTAATAGATAATTTGTTGTACAATTTTGTGTGCAGATGCAGCAAAAGAAGAAGAAACGTATGTTATTATCTCATTTAAACTAAAATATTTGTATAAAACACATATATTGTTGTGTTGGAAGATTTTAGCAAGACTTTATGTTGTAGATAATGTGTTGTACAATTTTGTGTGCAGATGCAGCAAAAGAAGTAGAAACGTATGTTATTATCTTATTTAAACCAAAATAGTTGTATAAAACACATATATAGTTGTGTTGGAAAATTTTAGGAAGACTTTATGTAGTATTTAATTTGTTGTACAATTTTGTCTGCAGATGCAGCAAAAGAAGTAGAAACGTATGTTATTATCTTTTTTAAACTAAAATAGTTGCATAAAACACATATATAGTTGTGTTGGAAGATTTTAGCAAGACTTTATGTTGTAGATAATTTGTTGTACAATTTTGTGTGCAGATGCAGCAAAAGAAGAAGACACGCATGTTATTATCTTTTTAAACTAAAATAGTTATATAAAACACTTATATAGTTGTGTTGGAAGATTTTAGCAAGACTTTATGTAGTAGTTAATTTGTTATACAATTTTGTCTGCAGATGCAGCAAAAGAAGTAGAAACGTATGTTATTATCTTATTTAAACTAAAATAGTTGCATAAAACACATATATAGTTGTGTTGGAAGATTTTAGCAAGACTTTATGTTGTAGATAATTTGTTGTACAATTTTGTGTGCAGATGCAGCAAAAGAAGTAGAAACGTATGTTATTATCTTTTTTAAACTAAAATAGTTATATAAAACACATATATAGTTGTGTTTGAAGATTTTAGCAAGACTTTATGTAGTTGATAATTTGTTGTACAATTTTGTGTGCAGATGCAGCAAAAGAAGTAGAAACGTATGTTATTATCTTATTTCAACTAAAATAGTTGTATAAAACACATATATAGTTGTGTTGGAAGATTTTAGCAAGACTTTATTTAGTAGATAATTTGTTGTACAATTTTGTGTGCAGATGCAGCAAAAGAAGAAGAAACGTATGTTATTATCTTATTTAAACTAAAATACTCGTAGTTGCATAAAACACATATATAGTTGTGTTGGAAGATTTTAGCAAGACTTTATGTTGTAGATAATTTGTTGTACAATTTTGTGTGCAGATGCAGCAAAACAAGAAGACACGCATGTTATTATCTTTTTTAAACTAAAATAGTTATATAAAACACTTATATAGTTGTGTTGGAAGATTTTAGCAAGACTTTATGTAGTAGTTAATTTGTTATACAATTTTGTCTGCAGATGCAGCAAAAGAAGTAGAAACGTATGTTATTATCTTATTTAAACTAAAATAGTTGTATAAAACACATATATAGTTGTGTTGGAAGATTTTAGCAAGACTCTATGTAGTAGATAATTTGTTGTACAATTTTGTGTGCAGATGCAGCAAAAGAAGAAGACACGCATGTTATTATCTTTTTTAAACTAAAATAGTTATATAAATCACTTATATAGTTGTTTTGGAAGATTTTAGCAAGACTTAATGTAGTAGTTAATTTGTTATACAATTTTGTCTGCAGATGCAGCAAAAGAAGTAGAAACGTATGTTATTATCTTATGTAAACTAAAATAGTTGTATAAAACACATATATAGTTGTGTTGGAAGATTTTAGCAAGACGTTATGTAATAGATAATTTGTTGTACAATTTTGTGTGCAGATGCAGCAAAAGAAGAAGAAACGTATGTTATTATCTTATTTAAACTAAAATAGTTGTATAAAACACATATTTAGTTGTGTTGGAAGATTTTAGCAAGACTTTATGTTGTAGATAATTTGTTGTACAATTTTGTGTGCAGATGCAGCAAAGAAAAAGACACGCATGTTATTATCTTTTTTAAACTAAAATAGTTATATGAAACACTTATATAGTTGTGTTGGAAGATTTTAGCAAGACTTAATGTAGTAGATAATTTGTTGCACAAATTTGTGTGTAGATGCAGCAAAAGAAGAAGAAACGTATGTTATTATCTTATTTAAACTAAAATAGTTGTATAAAACACATATATAGTTCTGTTGAAAGATTTTAGCAAGACGTTATGTAATAGATAATTTGTTGTACAATTTTGTGTGCAGATGCAGCAAAAGAAGAAAAAAACGTATGTTATTATCTTATTTAAACTAAAATATTTGTATAAAACACATATATAGTTGTGTTGGAAGATTTTAGCAAGACGTTATGTTGTAAATAATGTGTTGTACAATTTTGTGTGCAGATGCAGCAAAAGAAGTAGAAACGTATGTTATTTTCTTATTTAAACTAAAATAGTTGTATAAAACACATATAGAGTTGTGTTGGAAAATTTTAGCAAGACGTTATGTAATAGATAATTAGTTGTACAATTTTGTGTGCAGATGCAGCAAAAGAAGAAGAAACGTATGTTATTATCTTATTTAAACTAAAATAGTTGTATAAAACACATATTTAGTTGTGTTGGAAGATTTTAGCAAGACTTAAGTTGTAGATAATGTGTTGTACAATTTTGTGTGCAGATGCAGCAAAAGAAGAAGAAACGTATGTTATTATCATATTTAAACTAAAATAGTTGTATAAAACACTTATATAGTTGTGTTGGAAGATTTTAGCAAGACTTTATGTAGTAGTTAATTTGTTATACAATTTTGTCTGCAGATGCAGCAAAAGAAGTAGAAACGTATGTTATTATCTTATTTAAACTAAAATAGTTGTATAAAACACATATATAGTTGTGTTGGAAGATTTTAGCAAGACTTTATGTAGTAGATAATTTGTTGTACAATTTTGTGTGCAGATGCAGAAAAAGAAGAAGACACGCATGTTATTATCTTTTTTAAACTAAAATAGTTATATAAAACACTTATATAGTTGTGTTGGAAGATTTTAGCAAGACTTAATGTAGTAGATAATTTGTTGCACACTTGTGTGTGTAGATGCAGCAAAAGAAGAAGAAACGTATGTTATTATCTTATTTAAACTAAAATAGTTGTATAAAACACATATATAGTTGTGTTGGAAGATTTTAGCAAGACGTTATGTAATAGATAATTTGTTGTACAATTTTGTGTGCAGATGCAGCAAAAGAAGAAGAAACGTATGTTATTATCTTATTTAAACTAAAATATTTGTATAAAACACATATATTGTTGTGTTGGAAGATTTTAGCAAGACTTTATGTTGTAGATAATGTGTTGTACAATTTTGTGTGCAGATGCAGCAAAAGAAGTAGAAACGTATGTTATTATCTTATTTAAACCAAAATAGTTGTATAAAACACATATATAGTTGTGTTGGAAAATTTTAGGAAGACTTTATGTAGTATTTAATTTGTTGTACAATTTTGTCTGCAGATGCAGCAAAAGAAGTAGAAACGTATGTTATTATCTTATTTAAACTAAAATATTTGCATAAAACACATATATAGTTGTGTTGGAAGATTTTAGCAAGACTTTATGTTGTAGATAATTTGTTGTACAATTTTGTGTGCAGATGCAGCAAAAGAAGAAGACACGCATGTTATTATCTTTTTAAACTAAAATAGTTATATAAAACACTTATATAGTTGTGTTGGAAGATTTTAGCAAGACTTTATGTAGTAGTTAATTTGTTATACAATTTTGTCTGCAGATGCAGCAAAAGAAGTAGAAACGTATGTTATTATCTTATTTAAACTAAAATAGTTGCATAAAACACATATATAGTTGTGTTGGAAGATTTTAGCAAGACTTTATGTTGTAGATAATTTGTTGTACAATTTTGTGTGCAGATGCAGCAAAAGAAGTAGAAACGTATGTTATTATCTTTTTTAAACTAAAATAGTTATATAAAACACATATATAGTTGTGTTGGAAGATTTTAGCAAGACTTTATGTAGTTGATAATTTGTTGTACAATTTTGTGTGCAGATGCAGCAAAAGAAGTAGAAACGTATGTTATTATCTTATTTCAACTAAAATAGTTGTATAAAACACATATATAGTTGTGTTGGAAGATTTTAGCAAGACTTTATTTAGTAGATAATTTGTTGTACAATTTTGTGTGCAGATGCAGCAAAAGAAGAAGAAACGTATGTTATTATCTTATTTAAACTAAAATACTCGTAGTTGCATAAAACACATATATAGTTGTGTTGGAAGATTTTAGCAAGACTTTATGTTGTAGATAATTTGTTGTACAATTTTGTGTGCAGATGCAGCAAAACAAGAAGACACGCATGTTATTATCTTTTTTAAACTAAAATAGTTATATAAAACACTTATATAGTTGTGTTGGAAGATTTTAGCAAGACTTTATGTAGTAGTTAATTTGTTATACAATTTTGTCTGCAGATGCAGCAAAAGAAGTAGAAACGTATGTTATTATCTTATTTAAACTAAAATAGTTGTATAAAACACATATATAGTTGTGTTGGAAGATTTTAGCAAGACTCTATGTAGTAGATAATTTGTTGTACAATTTTGTGTGCAGATGCAGCAAAAGAAGAAGACACGCATGTTATTATCTTTTTTAAACTAAAATAGTTATATAAAACACTTATATAGTTGTTTTGGAAGATTTTAGCAAGACTTAATGTAGTAGTTAATTTGTTATACAATTTTGTCTGCAGATGCAGCAAAAGAAGTAGAAACGTATGTTATTATCTTATGTAAACTAAAATAGTTGTATAAAACACATATATAGTTGTGTTGGAAGATTTTAGCAAGACGTTATGTAATAGATAATTTGTTGTACAATTTTGTGTGCAGATGCAGCAAAAGAAGAAGAAACGTATGTTATTATCTTATTTAAACTAAAATAGTTGTATAAAACACATATTTAGTTGTGTTGGAAGATTTTAGCAAGACTTTATGTTGTAGATAATTTGTTGTACAATTTTGTGTGCAGATGCAGCAAAGAAAAAGACACGCATGTTATTATCTTTTTTAAACTAAAATAGTTATATGAAACACTTATATAGTTGTGTTGGAAGATTTTAGCAAGACTTAATGTAGTAGATAATTTGTTGCACAAATTTGTGTGTAGATGCAGCAAAAGAAGAAGAAACGTATGTTATTATCTTATTTAAACTAAAATAGTTGTATAAAACACATATATAGTTCTGTTGGAAGATTTTAGCAAGACGTTATGTAATAGATAATTTGTTGTACAATTTTGTGTGCAGATGCAGCAAAAGAAGAAAAAAACGTATGTTATTATCTTATTTAAACTAAAATATTTGTATAAAACACATATATAGTTGTGTTGGAAGATTTTAGCAAGACGTTATGTTGTAAATAATGTGTTGTACAATTTTGTGTGCAGATGCAGCAAAAGAAGTAGAAACGTATGTTATTTTCTTATTTAAACTAAAATAGTTGTATAAAACACATATAGAGTTGTGTTGGAAAATTTTAGCAAGACGTTATGTAATAGATAATTAGTTGTACAATTTTGTGTGCAGATGCAGCAAAAGAAGAAGAAACGTATGTTATTATCTTATTTAAACTAAAATAGTTGTATAAAACACATATTTAGTTGTGTTGGAAGATTTTAGCAAGACTTAAGTTGTAGATAATGTGTTGTACAATTTTGTGTGCAGATGCAGCAAAAGAAGAAGAAACGTATGTTATTATCATATTTAAACTAAAATAGTTGTATAAAACACTTATATAGTTGTGTTGGAAGATTTTAGCAAGACTTTATGTAGTAGTTAATTTGTTATACAATTTTGTCTGCAGATGCAGCAAAAGAAGTAGAAACGTATGTTATTATCTTATTTAAACTAAAATAGTTGTATAAAACACATATATAGTTGTGTTGGAAGATTTTAGCAAGACTTTATGTAGTAGATAATTTGTTGTACAATTTTGTGTGCAGATGCAGAAAAAGAAGAAGACACGCATGTTATTATCTTTTTTAAACTAAAATAGTTATATAAAACACTTATATAGTTGTGTTGGAAGATTTTAGCAAGACTTAATGTAGTAGATAATTTGTTGCACACTTGTGTGTGTAGATGCAGCAAAAGAAGAAGAAACGTATGTTATTATCTTATTTAAACTAAAATAGTTGTATAAAACACATATATAGTTGTGTTGGAAGATTTTAGCAAGACGTTATGTAATAGATAATTTGTTGTACAATTTTGTGTGCAGATGCAGCAAAAGAAGAAGAAACGTATGTTATTATCTTATTTAAACTAAAATATTTGTATAAAACACATATATTGTTGTGTTGGAAGATTTTAGCAAGACTTTATGTTGTAGATAATGTGTTGTACAATTTTGTGTGCAGATGCAGCAAAAGAAGTAGAAACGTATGTTATTATCTTATTTAAACCAAAATAGTTGTATAAAACACATATATAGTTGTGTTGGAAAATTTTAGGAAGACTTTATGTAGTATTTAATTTGTTGTACAATTTTGTCTGCAGATGCAGCAAAAGAAGTAGAAACGTATGTTATTATCTTATTTAAACTAAAATATTTGCATAAAACACATATATAGTTGTGTTGGAAGATTTTAGCAAGACTTTATGTTGTAGATAATTTGTTGTACAATTTTGTGTGCAGATGCAGCAAAAGAAGAAGACACGCATGTTATTATCTTTTTAAACTAAAATAGTTATATAAAACACTTATATAGTTGTGTTGGAAGATTTTAGCAAGACTTTATGTAGTAGTTAATTTGTTATACAATTTTGTCTGCAGATGCAGCAAAAGAAGTAGAAACGTATGTTATTATCTTATTTAAACTAAAATAGTTGCATAAAACACATATATAGTTGTGTTGGAAGATTTTAGCAAGACTTTATGTTGTAGATAATTTGTTGTACAATTTTGTGTGCAGATGCAGCAAAAGAAGTAGAAACGTATGTTATTATCTTTTTTAAACTAAAATAGTTATATAAAACACATATATAGTTGTGTTGGAAGATTTTAGCAAGACTTTATGTAGTTGATAATTTGTTGTACAATTTTGTGTGCAGATGCAGCAAAAGAAGTAGAAACGTATGTTATTATCTTATTTCAACTAAAATAGTTGTATAAAACACATATATAGTTGTGTTGGAAGATTTTAGCAAGACTTTATTTAGTAGATAATTTGTTGTACAATTTTGTGTGCAGATGCAGCAAAAGAAGAAGAAACGTATGTTATTATCTTATTTAAACTAAAATACTCGTAGTTGCATAAAACACATATATAGTTGTGTTGGAAGATTTTAGCAAGACTTTATGTTGTAGATAATTTGTTGTACAATTTTGTGTGCAGATGCAGCAAAACAAGAAGACACGCATGTTATTATCTTTTTTAAACTAAAATAGTTATATAAAACACTTATATAGTTGTGTTGGAAGATTTTAGCAAGACTTTATGTAGTAGTTAATTTGTTATACAATTTTGTCTGCAGATGCAGCAAAAGAAGTAGAAACGTATGTTATTATCTTATTTAAACTAAAATAGTTGTATAAAACACATATATAGTTGTGTTGGAAGATTTTAGCAAGACTCTATGTAGTAGATAATTTGTTGTACAATTTTGTGTGCAGATGCAGCAAAAGAAGAAGACACGCATGTTATTATCTTTTTTAAACTAAAATAGTTATATAAAACACTTATATAGTTGTTTTGGAAGATTTTAGCAAGACTTAATGTAGTAGTTAATTTGTTATACAATTTTGTCTGCAGATGCAGCAAAAGAAGTAGAAACGTATGTTATTATCTTATGTAAACTAAAATAGTTGTATAAAACACATATATAGTTGTGTTGGAAGATTTTAGCAAGACGTTATGTAATAGATAATTTGTTGTACAATTTTGTGTGCAGATGCAGCAAAAGAAGAAGAAACGTATGTTATTATCTTATTTAAACTAAAATAGTTGTATAAAACACATATTTAGTTGTGTTGGAAGATTTTAGCAAGACTTTATGTTGTAGATAATTTGTTGTACAATTTTGTGTGCAGATGCAGCAAAGAAAAAGACACGCATGTTATTATCTTTTTTAAACTAAAATAGTTATATGAAACACTTATATAGTTGTGTTGGAAGATTTTAGCAAGACTTAATGTAGTAGATAATTTGTTGCACAAATTTGTGTGTAGATGCAGCAAAAGAAGAAGAAACGTATGTTATTATCTTATTTAAACTAAAATAGTTGTATAAAACACATATATAGTTCTGTTGGAAGATTTTAGCAAGACGTTATGTAATAGATAATTTGTTGTACAATTTTGTGTGCAGATGCAGCAAAAGAAGAAAAAAACGTATGTTATTATCTTATTTAAACTAAAATATTTGTATAAAACACATATATAGTTGTGTTGGAAGATTTTAGCAAGACGTTATGTTGTAAATAATGTGTTGTACAATTTTGTGTGCAGATGCAGCAAAAGAAGTAGAAACGTATGTTATTTTCTTATTTAAACTAAAATAGTTGTATAAAACACATATAGAGTTGTGTTGGAAAATTTTAGCAAGACGTTATGTAATAGATAATTAGTTGTACAATTTTGTGTGCAGATGCAGCAAAAGAAGAAGAAACGTATGTTATTATCTTATTTAAACTAAAATAGTTGTATAAAACACATATTTAGTTGTGTTGGAAGATTTTAGCAAGACTTAAGTTGTAGATAATGTGTTGTACAATTTTGTGTGCAGATGCAGCAAAAGAAGAAGAAACGTATGTTATTATCATATTTAAACTAAAATAGTTGTATAAAACACTTATATAGTTGTGTTGGAAGATTTTAGCAAGACTTTATGTAGTAGTTAATTTGTTATACAATTTTGTCTGCAGATGCAGCAAAAGAAGTAGAAACGTATGTTATTATCTTATTTAAACTAAAATAGTTGTATAAAACACATATATAGTTGTGTTGGAAGATTTTAGCAAGACTTTATGTAGTAGATAATTTGTTGTACAATTTTGTGTGCAGATGCAGAAAAAGAAGAAGACACGCATGTTATTATCTTTTTTAAACTAAAATAGTTATATAAAACACTTATATAGTTGTGTTGGAAGATTTTAGCAAGACTTAATGTAGTAGATAATTTGTTGCACACTTGTGTGTGTAGATGCAGCAAAAGAAGAAGAAACGTATGTTATTATCTTATTTAAACTAAAATAGTTGTATAAAACACATATATAGTTGTGTTGGAAGATTTTAGCAAGACGTTATGTAATAGATAATTTGTTGTACAATTTTGTGTGCAGATGCAGCAAAAGAAGAAGAAACGTATGTTATTATCTTATTTAAACTAAAATATTTGTATAAAACACATATATTGTTGTGTTGGAAGATTTTAGCAAGACTTTATGTTGTAGATAATGTGTTGTACAATTTTGTGTGCAGATGCAGCAAAAGAAGTAGAAACGTATGTTATTATCTTATTTAAACCAAAATAGTTGTATAAAACACATATATAGTTGTGTTGGAAAATTTTAGGAAGACTTTATGTAGTATTTAATTTGTTGTACAATTTTGTCTGCAGATGCAGCAAAAGAAGTAGAAACGTATGTTATTATCTTATTTAAACTAAAATATTTGCATAAAACACATATATAGTTGTGTTGGAAGATTTTAGCAAGACTTTATGTTGTAGATAATTTGTTGTACAATTTTGTGTGCAGATGCAGCAAAAGAAGAAGACACGCATGTTATTATCTTTTTAAACTAAAATAGTTATATAAAACACTTATATAGTTGTGTTGGAAGATTTTAGCAAGACTTTATGTAGTAGTTAATTTGTTATACAATTTTGTCTGCAGATGCAGCAAAAGAAGTAGAAACGTATGTTATTATCTTATTTAAACTAAAATAGTTGCATAAAACACATATATAGTTGTGTTGGAAGATTTTAGCAAGACTTTATGTTGTAGATAATTTGTTGTACAATTTTGTGTGCAGATGCAGCAAAAGAAGTAGAAACGTATGTTATTATCTTTTTTAAACTAAAATAGTTATATAAAACACATATATAGTTGTGTTGGAAGATTTTAGCAAGACTTTATGTAGTTGATAATTTGTTGTACAATTTTGTGTGCAGATGCAGCAAAAGAAGTAGAAACGTATGTTATTATCTTATTTCAACTAAAATAGTTGTATAAAACACATATATAGTTGTGTTGGAAGATTTTAGCAAGACTTTATTTAGTAGATAATTTGTTGTACAATTTTGTGTGCAGATGCAGCAAAAGAAGAAGAAACGTATGTTATTATCTTATTTGAACTAAAATACTCGTAGTTGCATAAAACACATATATAGTTGTGTTGGAAGATTTTAGCAAGACTTTATGTTGTAGATAATTTGTTGTACAATTTTGTGTGCAGATGCAGCAAAAGAAGAAGACACGCATGTTATTATCTTTTTTAAACTAAAATAGTTATATAAAACACTTATATAGTTGTGTTGGAAGATTTTAGCAAGACTTTATGTAGTAGTTAATTTGTTATACAATTTTGTCTGCAGATGCAGCAAAAGAAGTAGAAACGTATGTTATTACAGCAAAAGAAGAAGACACGCATGTTATTATCTTTTTTAAACTAAAATAGTTATATAAAACACTTATATAGTTGTTTTGGAAGATTTTAGCAAGACTTAATGTAGTAGTTAATTTATTATACAATTTTGTCTGCAGATGCAGCAAAAGAAGTAGAAACGTATGTTATTATCTTATGTAAACTAAAATAGTTGTATAAAACACATATATAGTTGTGTTGGAAGATTTTAGCAAGACGTTATGTAATAGATAATTTGTTGTACAATTTTGTGTGCAGATGCAGCAAAAGAAGAAGAAACGTATGTTATTATCTTATTTAAACTAAAATAGTTGTATAAAACACATATTTAGTTGTGTTGGAAGATTTTAGCAAGACTTTATGTTGTAGATAATTTGTTGTACAATTTTGTGTGCAGATGCAGCAAAGAAAAAGACACGCATGTTATTATCTTTTTTAAACTAAAATAGTTATATGAAACACTTATATAGTTGTGTTGGAAGATTTTAGCAAGACTTAATGTAGTAGATAATTTGTTGCACAAATTTGTGTGTAGATGCAGCAAAAGAAGAAGAAACGTATGTTATTATCTTATTTAAACTAAAATAGTTGTATAAAACACATATATAGTTCTGTTGGAAGATTTTAGCAAGACGTTATGTAATAGATAATTTGTTGTACAATTTTGTGTGCAGATGCAGCAAAAGAAGAAGAAACGTATGTTATTATCTTATTTAAACTAAAATATTTGTATAAAACACATATATAGTTGTGTTGGAAGATTTTAGCAAGACGTTATGTTGTAAATAATGTGTTGTACAATTTTGTGTGCAGATGCAGCAAAAGAAGTAGAAACGTATGTTATTTTCTTATTTAAACTAAAATAGTTGTATAAAACACATATAGAGTTGTGTTGGAAAATTTTAGCAAGACGTTATGTAATAGATAATTAGTTGTACAATTTTGTGTGCAGATGCAGCAAAAGAAGAAGAAACGTATGTTATTATCTTATTTAAACTAAAATAGTTGTATAAAACACATATTTAGTTGTGTTGGAAGATTTTAGCAAGACTTAAGTTGTAGATAATGTGTTGTACAATTTTGTGTGCAGATGCAGCAAAAGAAGAAGAAACGTATGTTATTATCATATTTAAACTAAAATAGTTGTATAAAACACTTATATAGTTGTGTTGGAAGATTTTAGCAAGACTTTATGTAGTAGTTAATTTGTTATACAATTTTGTCTGCAGAGGCAGCAAAAGAAGTAGAAACGTATGTTATTATCTTATTTAAACTAAAATAGTTGTATAAAACACATATATAGTTGTGTTGGAAGATTTTAGCAAGACTTAATGTAGTAGTTAATTTGTTATACAATTTTGTCTGCAGATGCAGCAAAAGAAGTAGAAACGTATGTTATTATCTTATGTAAACTAAAATAGTTGTATAAAACACATATATAGTTGTGTTGGAAGATTTTAGCAAGACGTTATGTAATAGATAATTTGTTGTACAATTTTGTGTGCAGATGCAGCAAAAGAAGAAGAAACGTATGTTATTATCTTATTTAAACTAAAATATTTGTATAAAACACATATATTGTTGTGTTGGAAGATTTTAGCAAGACTTTATGTTGTAGATAATGTGTTGTACAATTTTGTGTGCAGATGCAGCAAAAGAAGTAGAAACGTATGTTATTATCTTATTTAAACTAAAATAGTTGTATAAAACACATATATTGTTGTGTTGGAAAATGTTAGGAAGACTTTATGTAGTATTTAATTTGTTGTACAATTTTGTCTGCAGATGCAGCAAAAGAAGTAGAAACGTATGTTATTATCCTATTTAAACTAAAATAGTTGCATAAAACACATATATAGATGTGTTGGAAGATTTTAGCAAGACTTTATTTAGTAGATAGTTTGTTGTACAATTTTGTGTGCAGATGCAGCAAAAGAAGAAGACACGCATGTTATTATCTTTTTAAAGTAAAATAGTTATATAAAACACTTATATAGTTGTGTTGGAAGATTTTAGCAAGACTTTATATAGTAGTTAATTTGTTATACAATTTTGTCTGCAGATGCAGCAAAAGAAGTAGAAACGTATGTTATTATCTTATTTAAACTAAAATAGTTGTATAAAACACATATATAGTTGTGTTGGAAGATTTTAGCAAGACGTTATGTTGTAAATATTGTGTTGTACAATTTTGTGTGCAGATGCAGCAAAAGAAGTAGAAACGTATGTTATTTTCTTATTTACACTAAAATAGTTGTATAAAACACATATAGAGTTGTGTTGGAAAATTTTAGCAAGACGTTATGTAATAGATAATTAGTTGTACAATTTTGTGTGCAGATGCAGCAAAAGAAGAAGAAACGTATGTTATTATCTTATTTAAACTAAAATAGTTGTAAAAAACACATATTTAGTTGTGTTGGAAGATTTTAGCAAGACTTAAGTTGTAGATAATGTGTTGTACAATTTTGTGTGCAGATGCAGCAAAAGAAGAAGAAACGTATGTTATTATCATATTTAAACTAAAATAGTTGTATAAAACACTTATATAGTTGTGTTGGAAGATTTTAGCAAGACTTTATGTAGTAGATAATTTGTTGTACAATTTTGTGTGCAGATGCGGCAAAAGAAGAAGAAACGTATGTTATTATCTTATTTAAACTAAAATAGTTGCATAAAACACATATATAGTTGTGTTGGAAGATTTTAGCAAGACATTATGTTGTAGATAATTTGTTGTACAATTTTGTGTGCAGATGCAGCAAAAGAAGAAGACACGCATGTTATTATCTTTTTTAAACTAAAATAGTTATATAAAACACTTATATAGTTGTGTTGGAAGATTTTAGGAAGACTTTATGTAGTAGTTAATTTGTTGTACAATTTTGTCTGCAGATGCAGCAAAAGAAGTAGAAACGTATGTTATTATCTTATTTAAACTAAAATAGTTGCATAAAACACATATATAGTTGTGTTGGAAGATTTTAGCAAGACTTTATGTTGTAGATAATTTGTTGTACAATTTTGTGTGCAGATGCAGCAAAAGAAGAAGACACGCATGTTATTATCTTTTTTAAACTAAAATAGTTAGGCCTATATAAAACACTTATATAGTTGTGTTGGAAGATTTTAGCAAGACTTTATGTAGTAGTTAATTTGTTATACAATTTTGTCTGCAGATGCAGCAAAAGAAGTAGAAACGTATGTTATTATCTTATTTAAACTAAAATAGTTGTATAAAACACATATATAGTTGTGTTGGAAGATTTTAGCAAGACTTTATGTAGTAGATAATTTGTTGTACAATTTTGTGTGCAGATGCAGCAAAAGAAGAAGACACGCATGTTATTATCTTTTTTAAACTAAAATAGTTATATAAAACACTTATATAGTTGTTTTGGAAGATTTTAGCAAGACTTAATGTAGTAGTTAATTTGTTATACAATTTTGTCTGCAGATGCAGCAAAAGAAGTAGAAACGTATGTTATTATCTTATGTAAACTAAAATAGTTGTATAAAACACATATATAGTTGTGTTGGAAGATTTTAGCAAGACGTTATGTAATAGATAATTTGTTGTACAATTTTGTGTGCAGATGCAGCAAAAGAAGAAGAAACGTATGTTATTATCTTATTTAAACTAAAATATTTGTATAAAACACATATATTGTTGTGTTGGAAGATTTTAGCAAGACTTTATGTTGTAGATAATGTGTTGTACAATTTTGTGTGCAGATGCAGCAAAAGAAGTAGAAACGTATGTTATTATCTTATTTAAACTAAAATAGTTGTATAAAACACATATATTGTTGTGTTGGAAAATTTTAGGAAGACTTTATGTAGTATTTAATTTGTTGTACAATTTTGTCTGCAGATGCAGCAAAAGAAGTAGAAACGTATGTTATTATCCTATTTAAACTAAAATAGTTGCATAAAACACATATATAGTTTTGTTGGAAGATTTTAGCAAGACTTTATTTAGTAGATAGTTTGTTGTACAATTTTGTGTGCAGATGCAGCAAAAGAAGAAGAAACGTATGTTATTATCTTATTTAAACTATAATATTTGTATAAAACACATATATTGTTGTGTTGGAAGATTTTAGCAAGACTTTATGTTGTAGATAATGTGTTGTACATTTTTGTGTGCAGATGCAGCAAAAGAAGTAGAAACGTATGTTATTATCTTATTTAAACTAAAATAGTTGTATAAAACACATATATAGTTGTGTTGGAAGATTTTAGCAAGACTTTATGTTGTAGATAATTTGTTGTACAATTTTGTGTGCAGATGCAGCAAAAGAAGAAGACACGCATGTTATTATCTTTTTAAACTAAAATAGTTATATAAAACACTTATATAGTTGTGTTGGAAGATTTTAGCAAGACTTTATGTAGTAGTTAATTTGTTATACAATTTTGTCTGCAGATGCAGCAAAAGAAGTAGAAACGTATGTTATTATCTTATTTAAACTAAAATAGTTGCATAAAACACATATATAGTTGTGTTGGAAGATTTTAGCAAGACTTTATGTTGTAGATAATTTGTTGTACAATTTTGTGTGCAGATGCAGCAAAAGAAGTAGAAACGTATGTTATTATCTTTTTTAAACTAAAATAGTTATATAAAACACATATATAGTTGTGTTGGAAGATTTTAGCAAGACTTTATGTTGTAGATAATTTGTTGTACAATTTTGTGTGCAGATGCAGCAAAAGAAGTAGAAACGTATGTTATTATCTTTTTTAAACTAAAATAGTTATATAAAACACATATATAGTTGTGTTTGAAGATTTTAGCAAGACTTTATGTAGTAGATAATTTGTTGTACAATTTTGTGTGCAGATGCAGCAAAAGAAGTAGAAACGTATGTTATTATCTTATTTAAACTAAAATAGTTGTATAAAACACATATATAGTTGTGTTGGAAGATTTTAGCAAGACTTTATTTAGTAGATAATTTGTTGTACAATTTTGTGTGCAGATGCAGCTAAAGAAGAAGAAACGTATGTTATTATCTTATTTAAACTAAAATACTCGTAGTTGCATAAAACACATATATAGTTGTGTTGGAAGATTTTAGCAATACTTTATGTAGTAGGTAATTTGTTGTACAATTTTGTGTGCAGATGCAGCAAAAGAAGAAGGATTTATCAATTTCAAAAAAGACATCAACTATGTTGTTATCATTGTTTATTACAATACTTTTCATATTTTAGAAGAGATATTATTAATAAAAGTTTAGAAAGCTTTGTGGATCTAATTACATTAAAGTTTATTGTTACGAAAGTTTTCACGAAATTACAAAATTATTAACAATTTATTCATTTACATTTAATAAATCTATTGTAATTAATTAATTGGAAATATAAGTAAACACTAAATTAAGTTATTAGTATTAGGAGTGTTATTGTGAGAATGTACAAGCTGTTAGTGTTAAAAGAGTTGGAGGAACACAAATTGTTTTAGTTCTTAAATTAAACAGAAACCAATTTGTATCACTACCCCCCTACCATGTCAGTAATTAACTTTCTGATCAGAGGAAATTGAATTAATACTCGCAATTTGTTCTAATTTAAATATATTGATTTCTTAAAGTGTAATTAGTGGTGGATTGAAAATAGAGTAATGGTACAAGTGATTAAAGGTTTGATTTTGATAATTATTAAGTTTTGTTTTTAAACTAAAATTAATTATTAATTTAGAACTGATGATTACAAATTTTTTGTAATGACAAGTTGAAAAAAATTTTGAAGTCACAATACAAACTTGTTTTTGACTAAAGGTCGTCATAATTTCACCCCGTTTGTAATTGTTGTGTTAAAAACATAAATCAACTCTTTCAAAAATTGGGACACCACACAAGATACAAAATCCTGAATAGAACAAGCTCGAGGCTACTTTATCAAATAGAAGGCCGTAATATGCAGCTGTGATATCGATCTACCCTTAAGGATTCATAATTTTAGATGCTCAGTACGCTCAAGCATGGACACGCACCGATGCCATGTGTAAGAGACTGGAAGCTTTCGATGTTATTTCGTGGGTTGACAACCCCCGAAAAAAAGCAGTACTTAATCAGGTGAACAAACAAACCGAAATTATACACACTCTCAATATTAGAACTTTCGGACATATTTTACGTTTTACAAAATATCAACTTCTTTAGTTTATTATTCAAAGTAAACTTTGACACAAGAGGTCGTGGCCGTCGCAGGACATCTTAGCTGAAGAACATATGGGGCCACACAAGGACGCTACTTAGATGTGCAATGGCCGAGGTTTGATGGTAGCCAACGTTCGATAGCAACGCGAAAGCTGAAATATTCTGTGGGTCCGTCACCGCTTTAAAGACTTAGATGTGGTAACGGGTTTATTCCATTATGAAGGCTTACAGGTTTGCCATTTTCCCCAGTATCTCACCATCTAGTATTTTAAATAGCTCAAAGACAGTTTCGACGATCTGACAATGCTGCAATCACCTTTCTGCCATTTTCTTTCCATATAATTTCAAGTTCCTAACTTACACGTTTAAATGCCTACCTTAGAATAGCACACGCCCTTTATTATGTGTGAATAAAATTTTAATTTCCTTAAAAGTATTGCTTGTTAGTTTTTGTAAAGATTATATAACAATATATAAACAGAATAAAACAAAACCTTTATTAAAAAATATACAATGAAATTTAAAAATTTAGTATTGAAAAAAAATAATAAAGTTTTGTATGCAGTATACCATTGTAAGGGTAGGGGTCACTATGTAACATGATATCAACATATTTACAATAACGTACTTAGGATGATTAAACTTTAATCATTTTATTTTATAAAATAATTATTTAATCAATCACTTTAACAATAGTTTATGACTATTAGAACTTTAAATTTTGTAAATATTTAAAAACACTGAGACAGAACGTTTTCGATCGCTATGTAGCGGTCTTCATCAGTGTCTTCTGCTTGGAGATTTTGGGTTTAGCGGTGACGGTTTTAAAGGCAGGTTTTCGATAGTATCAAAGAGTATGTGTGATTTGTATTGGGTTTGTTCGTTTAATATGTTTGTACTTTGTGTTTTTGCGTGTCTGTAAATTTCATATTGTTCTAGTTTGTTGATGAGTAAGATTTCTAGATTATGGTAAATGTCTGTGTATTTGTGTCCTGTTTCTTTTATGTGATTGTAAAATGCTGAGTTGGTGTTCTGTTTGTGTTCCTCGACTCTTTGTTTAAAGCTGCGACCTGTTTGCCCAATGTAGAGTTTGTGGCATTTGTCGCAGTTTGGTTTGTATACGCCTAATGCTTGTAGTTTATCTTTGTTGTTGGTGTCGTGTTGTATTTTGTATTGTAAATTGTTATTAGTTTTGTATGCTTTTTTGTATCCTGTTTTTTGAAATTTGTGGGCTATTTTGTTTGTTGTTTTGTTTATGTATGGCACTGTGATGTATTTGTTTTCTCTGTCCGTAGTGTTAATTTTTCTGTTTTTTGTATATTCTGTCATAGTTTGTCTGTTATTGTGGTATTGTATCCATTTGTGTATGCTGAATATTTAACGGTGTCTAGTTCTTCGTTTATTTATATTTTCTGTGGTCATTGGATTGTAATATTTATCAGTGGTGAAATAATTATTCAAGGAAGTTACAAATAGTCAAGAATGTTTACAGTCTTGTTTAAAATTGTACCCAGAGCTGTACATTTTGTGAGAAACGAGCTCATTATGCTGTTTAAACTGCAAATATACAACTGTACAATTATGTACGATTTCTGAAGGAGCGACGATTAAGTGATAGCAGCAGGTCATTAAAATGAATATCTTTTTAATATCTGCATAAAACCGAAATGCGGATTTGTTCTATTGAATAGTTGTCGTCATTTCAACACAAAATAATTATGTTTCCAATTTCGTACACTTTATAATTTTCACTTGAAAAAATTACATGGACGTAAAATTTGTGTTGCTTTTGTATCCGCTTACTGAGGGCGACCAAGGCAAGGAGATTGGATGGATCCTGACCTAATCCTCTACTGCAGACCTGTACATTAAATCGAGATATATTCATAAACTAACTAGTACATCCTTTCATTCACTCTTTTGAAAATAATGAGTCAAAGGTCAGATTCTGTGGAAGTGGCTTCAGAATAAATAAATGAGGTCGTTAGGGAGGGACAAAGTTAGAGCCTGCAATCTTTAACAATACCACAAAGCATTATGGAGGGCTTAGAGCCACACAAAATCGAGTGGAACGAATTCCTTTAAACTCTGGAAATTTAACCCTCGTCAACTTGTTAATGAGTGTTAGCACCTGATATTTATATAATTTGTCCTATATATTTGGCATTTAAGAGGTCATTATATATAACCTTTAGTCCCATTTGATTTGTATGTATTAACCGAAAAAGTAAACACTGCCGACCAGGGGAATCTACAGTATAAGTTGAACATAATCTTCAGATACAAGTAAATACCGTCTTTGTTTATACATATTTATCTCTACCTAAACCCATTTTATTATTATACCTAATATTATCATAAATAGATACAAATATTATAATATTGTATCTAAGGCACAAAATGAGGCATATATGAGTCAAAAAAGGCAGAGACAAAAAGAAGGCAGTAAGTGCTATGGATTTATATTTGCATTTCTATTACGTTAAATGTTTATAAATTCATTTAATTTATAAAATTGGAAATGAAATTTTTTTTTGAAATAGCTTTGTTTAGTATTATGATTCACGTGTTAATTAGTATCGAGACGAACTGAGGCAAAATCCTGCACTTCGTTACAAAGTCCCCGCCTAAGGTACAACCATCAGTCATTACTTTAAACAAAGAGCCTCTCTGGTAAAATCCTTTTCTCACAGTCTACAAAATACATTTTCTGTGTTATGAAGTGATTTCTAAACGTTTCTATCTATATGCAAACTTCTTAGTTTCACAGTATATTTTTGCTTGAATAATTTTTAAATTCCAGCTTGTTCAAGTGGCCGAGGCTTATAAATTATTGTTGTTATTATGCTTATTCCTTTCCATCAGTTAGGCAGTCCATATGTTTAAGGTTAAATTCCGCAGCATAAAAAACCTTACTACCGTCCCTCCAGGAAAAAGTTTTGCCTTGCAGATCCCCTCCTACAACTAGACCTTTCCAAAAGCCTCGTTCCCATATTACTACCCCCAGCCATTGTCGATGACAGACGATGCAAAATCTCGAGGGCCACCAAAACCCCTACTTCTCTGATTGACTGATTCTTCCTTGTTTGCATACTGTAATAATACCTCAGTAAATCTTGAAGAACTCGTGTGAAGGAAACTGTCTTCATGATAACGCCCTCTTCATGACAGAACCCTCATTTCAACCATACACTCTTCCCTCACTAAAGTATCCACTTTATATCATTATGACGAATTGTACGAAAAGAAATCATATCAATTGATTTTTTTTAATGTATTACAAATTTACAATTTAAGTCACCTGACTGTAATAAGGACTGTATTGTTGAAACACTTTAAAGTGTATCTGAACACTTGAAACAGTGGTTGAATTAAATAAGATATTCATGCAATACTCTATTCATTAATCAATTTCTTATGTTATTTCGACTTTGTGTCAATTGCAGAACTATATAGATTTCATCAACTTTTTAAATAACCTCACAGATCGAATACTCAGCCACGGGAAGTCCTAAACGTGTGATGCGCTGTATGGATAGAGGATCTCAGATGTATCATTTGCAACTTAGTTCAAAAATTCAAGTGCAAACCCGGTACTAAGAACTATAAAGTTTTTTTATAACTAATGACAGGTTTTAGCGTATTGGTGATGAATCGATCTTGGTACTTGTCAGCATGGGACTGATTTCAAACCACACTTACACTATACCCCCTTGGGTCTCCTATTTTACGTCGAGGGCTAACCATTTAAATTTTCAAATATTCGTAACATTTTGGTGATCCAAGTATTATAAACTTTGTTTTGGTTTTGATATCGTTCATTAGTACGTGGCAGTTTTCAGATGTATAAAATTTAACGGTTGTTTATATCAACCTGGACGGCAAACTATTTCTTTACTACAAGATACAGCACACAATTACTGAACAATGTGCGATCGCTGGTGTCAGAGTAGAGTAGACGATAAAACACATGATATATAACTAACGAACAACGTGGAATAACTGGCTGGTATTACTAGTAACATATAATACCATCCCTGTTTTATTAGTTCCTCCACTCCCACTTAGGCTCTATATGTCCTTTATGTTACATTTACCAATCCCTTATTACTATCCCTGTCCACTTCCACGTGCGTATATTATTATTATTACTAAAACTCGGAGGGACCTTATCGGTGTAGAGCACTTATCTGCAGCCTTTGTACTCTCTTCCCATCCCTACCACAGGACTAGCTTAGTGGATACCTACCTCTTTGCAGAAATTAAGTACCCACCTGATGCTGAATCTTCTGATATACTCTGGTGTACATACCTGCCAGCCAAACCACTTTCTCCTTGCAGCTCCCAAAGCAGGACACTCACAGAGTACGTGGATTGGGCTTTCCTCTTGGTCCTCGTCGCATCTCTTGCACACAGGGGACCTAGATTTTCCAATTTTGTATTGGAACCCCCTCAGATTCCCATGGCCTGTAATCAGCTATACAGTAGCTCTGAGTTGATGTCTACTTAAGGAGAGTAGTTCTTTGCCCCACAAATCTCCTGAGTAACCCCACAGTACCTTGGATTTGTTACACCCCAAGGTTACATTCCATTCTTCCCTGCACAACCTGTCTATATATGCCGTAATCCTCTTGCGCCCCTCCTGAGGCGGCATGCCCACTGCCCTCAGCAACGGCCCTTGAGTTATACACCCTTGTTTTGCTAAGGCGTCAGCTCTCTCATTCCCTATCCAGCCAGAATGTCCTGGAATCCAGATTAGGTTAATACCTAGTCCAGGTTAGGAAAAACCCTGGTAAACAGCCCTGTAAAATCTATTATAATTGAAGTTGTTTGTGGTATTAGGTTAGGCTTTGACAGAAACAATTTGACAGAATACATTCAATACTGAAAGAGCTAGAAAGTATTTGTGAAACGTAAACGAGTGTAAACCTTCAAATGAGTATAATTCTTGCAACATTCTTAATAAAACAGGTTTAATTTTACCACACGTTCCAAACACAATATAACAAAACGACTGAAAATAACTACTGTTTTCCACTGGATGCGGTAGAAATAAAAAGTGTTGAAACACAGTAAAGAGCACTTGGAGCAGAATGTAAATATTATACGGTAAGTACGTATTTTTATCTTGAAATAATGGACGATGTTGCAATACTTGCAATATATTGTAAGGCAAAGTTCCTGAACTGTTTGCTCCTGCACCGGACTTTAATTCATTTCAGGTTTACTATCCGTAAGGGAAAGTCCACTAGTATCGAACAGGGGCTGGTATCGGAAAAATCACGATTAACCAGCATACGACTAACGGCAGCACCTGTCATGCCATCAGATTGTTTCTTCAAGGAAAACGGAGCAGTTGGCACCATATTAGATGATAACGTTGCATCGTTTAGTTCTAGGGTCCCGTTTTGTTGTTTATTCGGGTTTGTTACAGTAAAAAGTTGGGTTTGTGAGATTATAACTTTAGTAAATGTGAGTGTTTATATGTATTTTGTTTATCATCATACACTCACGATATTCCTATTTAAGGTATAGGTTAAATGAATTCCTACACAAACTATTAACTTCTCTATAGTTTAATCCATGTCAATTGCCGTTCGGATAGTATCGGACAAAGAGATTTGAAATTTTTTATAGTTAAAACTCAAATCAAAGAATTTTTTCAGAGAGAAATAGGAAAAATAAAAGGGAAATTGAGTGAATAATGTATGAAGAGAGCAATAGAACAAGTTTTCAGTAAAAAATGACAAGGGAAACAACTGAAAAAATACAGTGTTCCAAGAAGTTCATTAGGGGACAGACTCAGAGCTATATCTAAGGTGAAGTAGAACGCTCAGTGAAAATAAATGTTGTGGAAAACAAACTAAGGAAATATTATAAAAGTACAAGTTTAGGAGAGCTTTAAACATTAATGACAAAATTAGCCTATACAAGGCTAACGGCGTCACTCAATGCATCATTTGCGGCGAGAGTTTTGTAGAAGACTGAATACAGTGTCGAGTAATAAATACACAAAAACCTCTTGACCACAAACTTTCTTTAATTTACCCTAATGTACATTTCAGTTACAAAGTAAACATCCTCAGAGGGATAACATACAAAGACTGATTAACGCTAGAAAAAACCCTTATTTATAATCTACAGAACTAGTCACTCCCACTCCGACCGCCGCGGCCCCACCTGTTAAACAAGGCGTAGCCACGCCCATCGAGTGAAAGCAAGATATCTAACGTCAACTTACTAAAATATAAATTAAAAATACAATAAAAACATAATTAAAATTGTTTTTTGAAATTATAACCAACACAAAATTTAATATAAAAATCATAATCCTATTTAACAAATGAATATAAAATTGAATTAGGAATAGGACCTCTATCAGAATTTAATAAATTCTCTGGTTTATGTTTACTAATTTTTAAACTTTCAAAACTATTTAATAACTTATTAGTTCTAACATTCTTAATTAACTTGACATCATTAACATCTAGATTGTGATTGGTCTCTAAAATATGGGCAGCAATACTAGACTTATCAGACCTTTGGTATTTAATATCCCTAATATGTTCCTTAAATCTAGTTATTACTTCAACCACAGTATATTCCTAATAAATAGTAACAGTGTCGAGTGTCAAAGGACTGGGCTCACGAAATTGTACCGACTTAGATGGAAGTCTTTATTACTAGTGGGATGTTTGTATGAAAAGAATAATATAATAAGAAGAAAATAAATGTGTTTAATGCCCATCCTAACCAAAAATATATTATTGTTTTTCTACTTCACAAAAACCTAACTAAAACTTTAAAAATAACAAAAATGTGGTTTTTCGATTTTTTGAAAATATTTATTTTTTATGGATATTTTATGGATGAATATATAAATAAAATTAATTAAATGTATCTTTATTCAGCGCAACATGACTGTTTGTTACCATAATCCATAATTTGTAATACCAAAAATGCAACGGTTTTCAAATTTGCGCAAAATAAAGATTTCTTTCATATTTTCAAGCACTATTTAATAGTACTTTGGTAAAGGTATAAAGGTTAGAATGGCAAATAAGTCAATTATTCTAGGTTCATAAATAAAACGTTATATGGAAAAGTTAAAGTGGCTGATAACACCCGACCTTCCCGTATACACCGCTGCGGCGCTTCTATCTATTTGCTTGCAATGCTTTTATAACCACAGAGTTTAATCTAATAATTTCAGCTCAGTCTCAGCAGCTAAATCAACAAACCTAACACGAAGGAAGAGAAAACAATAATGTAAACATGTTTTGCATTACTCCTACACAAGAGCATATGCTTTTCAGATATGAGCATATTTTGTAACACGATTTCATGAGCAATTCCTGTTTGATTGAGCACTCGAATTAAGTAATAAATAAATGATAAAACGGTTGAAAGTCGTAATTTATTGAAAATGTATTTATTTTATTAGTGCAACGTTTCGTAGTGAAGTAAAAGGTATTTGATATTTCCTCATCACATTACACATTTTATTGAATATAACTTTGTATTTTATAGCACATCAGGCTTGATAAGGACAACTAGCTAGTTGCACTATCTGTAATAGTTTTATAGTTTATTCAAGTATTATTTAAGGTTGTTAACAACTAACTACAGAAATATAATACAAAAAGTCGGTACATGATTTTTGTGCATAGGTTTTTGACACCCATACACTTAATACATTGATTGTTGATATAAAACCTTCATATAATTATTGAATCCATGAATCTGTGTAAAATAAAATAATTATTTTTGTTAGAATTCATTTTTAGGGCAGTTTTTACGTAGTGCCTTTTACACACAAATAATTCAATAGTATAAATCAGTTTAAGCAGAAAATTTATGCTCAAACACTTTAATGTATAAGGTAATCTATACTAATATATAAAAACTAATGATGTCTGTCTGTGTGTGTGTTACTCGATCCAGTAAAAATTACTTTACCCACTGAGCAAAACAGCTGATGGTAAATGTTAAGATTGTTATCCATCTTTTGAGGCTAGTTATAAGATAGTTTACAAATGTTGTGTTACATCGTTTTTCCTTCCCTTGGTTTTGAAGACAATAACCATTAAGTTTATAGTTTAATATATTTACTGGGATTTAATTTGTACAAAATATAAAAATCTAATGGTGTCTGTCTGTGTGTGTGTGTTACTCGATCCCGTAAAAATTACTTTACCCACTGAGCAAAACAGCTGATAGTAAATGTTGTGGTTGTTATCCATCTTTTGAGGCTAGTTATAAGATAGTTTACAAATGTTGTTACATCGTTTTTCCTTCTCTTGGTTTTGAAGACAATAACCATTAAGTTTATAGTTTAATATATTTACTGGGATTTAATTTGTACAAAATATAAAAATCTAATGGTGTCTGTCTGTGTGTGTGTTACTCGATCCCGTAAAAATTACTTTACCCACTGAGCAAAACAGCTGATAGTAAATGTTGTGGTTGTTATCCATCTTTTGAGGCTAGTTATAAGATAGTTTACAAATGTTGTTACATCGTTTTTCCTTCCCTTGGTTTTGAAGACAATAACCATTAAGTTTATAGTTTAATATATTTACTGGGATTTAATTTGTACAAAATATAAAAATCTAATGGTGTCTGTCTGTGTGTGTGTGTTACTCGATCCCGTAAAAATTACTTTATCCACTGAGCAAAACAGCTGATAGTAAATGTTGTGGTTGTTATCCATCTTTTGAGGCTAGTTATAAGATAGTTTACAAATGTTGTTACATCGTTTTTCCTTCCCTTGGTTTTGAAGACAATAACCATTAAGTTTATAGTTTAATATATTTACTGGGATTTAATTTGTACAAAATATAAAAATCTAATGGTGTCTGTCTGTGTGTGTGTGTTACTCGATCCCGTAAAAATTACTTTACCCACTGAGCAAAACAGCTGATAGTAAATGTTGTGGTTGTTATCCATCTTTTGAGGCTAGTTATAAGATAGTTTACAAATGTTGTTACATCGTTTTTCCTTCCCTTGGTTTTGAAGACAATAACCATTAAGTTTATAGTTTAATATATTTACTGGGATTTAATTTGTACAAAATATAAAAATCTAGTGGTGTCTGTCTGTGTGTGTGTGTTACTCGATCCCGTAAAAATTACTTTACCCACTGAGCAAAACAGCTGATAGTAAATGTTGTGGTTGTTATCCATCTTTTGAGGCTAGTTATAAGATAGTTTACAAATGTTGTTACATCGTTTTTCCTTCCCTTGGTTTTGAAGACAATAACCATTAAGTTTATAGTTTAATATATTTACTGGGATTTAAATTGTACAAAATATAAAAATCTAATGGTGTCTGTCTGTGTGTTACTCGATCCCGTAAAAATTACTTTACCCACTGAGCAAAACAGCTGATAGTAAATGTTGTGATTGTTATCCATCTTTTGAGGCTAGTTATAAGATAGTTTACAAATGTTGTTACATCGTTTTTCCTTCCCTTGGTTTTGAAGACAATAACCATTAAGTTTATAGTTTAATATATTTACTGGGATTTAATTTGTACAAAATATAAAAATCTAATGGTGTCTGTCTGTGTGTGTGTGTTACTCGATCCCGTAAAAATTACTTTACCCACTGAGCAAAACAGCTGATAGTAAATGTTGTGGTTGTTATCCATCTTTTGAGGCTAGTTATAAGATAGTTTACAAATGTTGTTACATCGTTTTTCCTTCCCTTGGTTTTGAAGACAATAACCATTAAGTTTATAGTTTAATATATTTACTGGGATTTAATTTGTACAAAATATAAAAATCTAATGGTGTCTGTCTGTGTGTGTGTGTTACTCGATCCCGTAAAAATTACTTTACCCACTGAGCAAAACAGCTGATAGTAAATGTTGTGGTTGTTATCCATCTTTTGAGGCTAGTTATAAGATAGTTTACAAATGTTGTTACATCGTTTTTCCTTCCCTTGGTTTTGAAGACAATAACCATTAAGTTTATAGTTTAATATATTTACTGGGATTTAATTTGTACAAAATATAAAAATCTAATGGTGTCTGTCTGTGTGTGTGTGTTACTCGATCCCGTAAAAATTACTTTACCCACTGAGCAAAACAGCTGATAGTAAATGTTGTGGTTGTTATCCATCTTTTGAGGCTAGTTATAAGATAGTTTACAAATGTTGTTACATCGTTTTTCCTTCCCTTGGTTTTGAAGACAATAACCATTAAGTTTATAGTTTAATATATTTACTGGGATTTAATTTGTACAAAATATAAAAATCTAATGGTGTCTGTCTGTGTGTGTGTGTTACTCGATCCCGTAAAAATTACTTTACCCACTGAGCAAAACAGCTGATAGTAAATGTTGTGGTTGTTATCCATCTTTTGAGGCTAGTTATAAGATAGTTTACAAATGTTGTTACATCGTTTTTCCTTCCCTTGGTTTTGAAGACAATAACCATTAAGTTTATAGTTTAATATATTTACTGGGATTTAATTTGTACAAAATATAAAAATCTAATGGTGTCTGTCTGTGTGTGTGTGTTACTCGATCCCGTAAAAATTACTTTACCCACTGAGCAAAACAGCTGATAGTAAATGTTGTGGTTGTTATCCATCTTTTGAGGCTAGTTATAAGATAGTTTACAAATGTTGTTACATCGTTTTTCCTTCCCTTGGTTTTGAAGACAATAACCATTAAGTTTATAGTTTAATATATTTACTGGGATTTAATTTGTACAAAATATAAAAATCTAGTGGTGTCTGTCTGTGTGTGTGTGTTACTCGATCCCGTAAAAATTACTTTACCCACTGAGCAAAACAGCTGATAGTAAATGTTGTGGTTGTTATCCATCTTTTGAGGCTAGTTATAAGATAGTTTACAAATGTTGTTACATCGTTTTTCCTTCCCTTGGTTTTGAAGACAATAACCATTAAGTTTATAGTTTAATATATTTACTGGGATTTAATTTGTACAAAATATAAAAATCTAATGGTGTCTGTCTGTGTGTTACTCGATCCCGTAAAAATTACTTTACCCACTGAGCAAAACAGCTGATAGTAAATGTTGTGATTGTTATCCATCTTTTGAGGCTAGTTATAAGATAGTTTACAAATGTTGTTACATCGTTTTTCCTTCTCTTGGTTTTGAAGACAATAACCATTAAGTTTATAGTTTAATATATTTACTGGGATTTAATTTGTACAAAATATAAAAATCTAATGGTGTCTGTCTGTGTGTGTGTGTTACTCGATCCCGTAAAAATTACTTTACCCACTGAGCAAAACAGCTGATAGTAAATGTTGTGGTTGTTATCCATCTTTTGAGGCTAGTTATAAGATAGTTTACAAATGTTGTTACATCGTTTTTCCTTCCCTTGGTTTTGAAGACAATAACCATTAAGTTTATAGTTTAATATATTTACTGGGATTTAATTTGTACAAAATATAAAAATCTAATGGTGTCTGTCTGTGTGTGTGTGTTACTCGATCCCGTAAAAATTACTTTACCCACTGAGCAAAACAGCTGATAGTAAATGTTGTGATTGTTATCCATCTTTTGAGGCTAGTTATAAGATAGTTTACAAATGTTGTGTTACATCGTTTTTCCTTCCCTTGGTTTTGAAGGCAATAACCATTAAGATTATAGTTTAATATATTTACTGGGATTTAATTTGTACAAAATATAAAAATCTAATGGTGTCTGTCTGTGTGTGTTACTCGATCGAGTAAAAACTGCTGGACCCATTAGGATGAAATTTTGTATTTATTTCCAGTTCCCAGGTGTTCGATTTTAGCGAAAGAAATTATACCGGGCGACGAAGAAAGTCACAGATACGAAAAGAAATCATGAAAACTCTCGCTTATGCCCCAAAAGTTTACAATTTTGGAAAAATGTAATTCCCTCCAAACGTTGTGCTAATAGTGCTGGTAAAAATTTACTTTACTGGACACTTTACAGTTATATTTTAATATAGGTATATAGTATTGCATAAATTTACAACCAAATCTATTGTATCTGGATACTTTATAGATAGGCCTATATTTAAATATATGTATACGTAGTACGTGTGCGCCGTTGATACGCGGACGTAGTACTTCTTATTACTCCGCAATGAATTTTTTACGCAACTTTAATTTGGTAATAGTTTTATTTATTTCTTTGAGCGAGGGTTTTCATTATTTTGTCGTATCCCTGATGACTTTTTGCGTCGTCCGGTATAATTTTGCCCATATTAAACACGTGGGAACGGGAAATAAATACCTGAAATTTTACACGGACATTCCCAGGGTCCCTGGTATTCACATATGCCAATTTTAATTTAGAATTCCCTTCAGGTCCCCGCCCCACTGGCCTTGCGAACTCCCTAGGTTTATAAACTATAGTTTGAAATATCTATTGGGATTTAATTTCAGTAAATTAAATTCAACCCAAATACAAATACAAATTAAATCAATACAAATATTCGTCAACCCCGAAGAACGGGTACTCTACTAGCGTATGATATTAATTACATATTTCTTATTAATTATATTTTTAGAATTATATTTCGATTATTCGTTTTGATAGACAAATGAATTACTTTAACACTTCGTTTTAAACCTTTTTACGGCTACAAATATAATATTGTTGTCGTGTATACATTTCAGTAACGAAAATACAACAATCAGAAACTTATAAACTATCGACCTGATACGTATGCCTTGATAATCAAGGCTTGATTCTTAATTTATATCGTCCTGTATAAACACGACATTCAAGGGGTATACTTGCATAAGGGATAAATAACTGACAAATGTTGATCATGTGTATAAATACTTAATAAGATTTCATTATGAGAGTGTCATGTTTGATAACAAGGTTTTTTTAATACTAGCTTATGTAAAATTATTTAACCTAAGATGATAGAAAACATACATGCTTTTGTAGACACACCTTAAGGATATCAAACTAAATTACTTGGTGTTATAGAGATTTATAATTTTAAAACAATCCCAATCAAACTCTGTAGCACATGATATAAACCACAAAATATCCTATTATAATCTAATGCAACGCCTTTGAGCAAAAAGTAAAAACACCATTATAAGATAACAACTCACAAAACCAGTAATCTGATCTAATATATCCATTTTAGCATAGTAGTGTATTTGGAGTAACACAATTTATTTTAAATGTCTTTTAAATGAATTGAATAATTGATTTTAATATTGGTTTTCAGTAAAAGATTCACGAATTGATTTCCCAAATATTATTAAATATTTATAAATCCAAATTCTTATTAAATAAAAACACGGTTGTTGCGTGAGTCAAACAAGCTTATTTATTACGAATCTGGTAACGTCTCGACGACTAAATAGTCGTCCTCATTCAGACCTGACTTTCTCCTTTGTACTATTTTCAAACCTACTAGAAGAAAACTTCCCTTCTACATAGATAGTTAGACAGAGGTTCTATGGTTGAATGATTTAAAAAGTAAAAGGGAAGTTGTCTTGTAGTAGGTTTGAAAATAGTACAAAGGAGGAGATCAGGCCTGAATGAGGACGACAATTTAGTCGTCGAAACGTTGCCAGATTCCTAATAAATACGTTCCTTTGACTAACACATCAACCCTGATTTATTTAGTTAAATCTTGTGATTTTTGTAAGTTTAAAACCTATATTCTAAAACAAGCATAACAACCAGATTTAAAGAAATCAAAATTTGTGTAAGCATTCCCGATCAGAGTTCTAGAGAACTGCTTGACAAATAATGATCACTCATATTAAGATTCCCAGTTCTTTCAACGGCGCTTCACAGCTCTCTTTTAAATCTAATTTTCTGAACGTATTCTTCACCTCGTGTAACGATTATGTATATAGATAAAACGACATTGTGAAAAGAAAATTTTGTTATTGGTGTCAAGTAAGAAAATGTTACACCTCTATTTATAAGCTTTTATTATACCTATATAATACTGTGTACTTCAAATATTTAAAACTAATTTTACCATGGTCGACCAATATCATACTGCGTTCGTACACATTTACAAGATTATACAAATAAGAAAATGTTTTGGCACCAGTATTTATAATCTTTTATTAAACTTATATAGCACTGCGTAATCAAAACATTTTTTAAAAAATTGACCATTAAGATGGTCCACCATTGCCATGTTAAATTCGTACATATTAACGAGATTTTAGAAATAAGAAAATGTTGCACCTCTATTTATAAGCTTCTATTATACCTATATAATATTGTGTACTTCAAATATTTAAAAATAATTTTACCATGGTCGACCATTGTCATACTGAGTTCGTACACATTTACAAGATTTTACAAATAAGAAAATGTTTTGACACCTGTATTTATAAATTTCTATTAAACCTATATAATACTGTGTACTTCAAATATTTAAAAATAATTTCACCTTTAAGATAAAGGTAAGTCGACCATTGTCATGTTGCTTTCGTACATATTAACGAGATATTACAAATAATAAAATGTTTTGACACCAGTATTTATAATCTTCTATTAAACCTATATAGCACTGCGTACGTCAAAACAATTTAAAAAATTTAATCATTGAGATGGTCCACCATTGCCATGTTAAGTTCGTACATATTAACGAGATTTTACAAATAAGAAAATGTTTTGACACCTGTAATTATAATCTTCTATTAAACCTATATAGCACTGCGTACGTCAAAACAATTTAAAAAATTTAATCATTGAGATGGTCCACCATTGCCATGTTAAGTTCGTACATATTAACGAGATTTTACAAATAAGAAAATGTTTTGACACCTGTATTTATAATCTTCTATTAAACCTATATAGCACTGCGTACGTCAAAACAATTTAAAAAATTTAATCATTGAGATGGTCCACCATTGCCATGTTAAGTTCGTACATATTAACGAGATTTTACAAATAAGAAAATGTTTTGACACCTGTATTTATAATCTTCTATTAAACCTATATAGCACTGCGTACGTCAAAACAATTAAAAAAATTTAATCATTGAGATGGTCCACCATTGCCATGTTAAGTTCGTACATATTAACGAGATTTTACAAATAAGAAAATGTTTTGACACCTATATTTATAAGCTTCTGTTAAACCTATATAGCACTGCGTACATCAAAACAATTTAAAAAATTTAATCATTGAGATGGTCCACCATTGCCATGTTAAGTTCGTACATATTAACGAGATTTTACAAATAAGAAAATGTTTTGTCACCTGTATTTATAAGCTTCTGTTAAACCTATATAGCACTGCGTATAATCAAAACAATTTAAAAAATTTAATCATTGAGATAGTCCACCATTGCCATGTTAAGTTCGTACATATTAACGAGATTTTATAAATAAGAAAATGTTTTGACACTTGTATTTATAATCTTCTATTAAACCTATATAGCACTGCGTACGTCAAAACAATTTAAAAAATTTAATCATTGAGATGGTCCACCATTGCCATGTTAAGTTCGTACATATTAACGAGATTTTACAAATAAGAAAATGTTTTGACACCTGTATTTATAATCTTCTATTAAACCTATATAGCACTGCGTACTTCAAAACAATTTAAAAAATTTAATCATTGAGATGGTCCACCATTGCCATGTTAAGTTCGTACATATTAACGAGATTTTACAAATAAGAAAATGTTTTGACACCTGTATTTATAAGCTTCTGTTAAACCTATATAGCACTGCGTACATCAAAACAATTTAAAAAATTTAATCATTGAGATGGTCCACCATTGCCATGTTAAGTTCGTACATATTAACGAGATTTTACAAATAAGAAAATGTTTTGACACCTGTATTTATAATCTTCTATTAAACCTATATAGCACTGCGTACGTCAAAACAATTTAAAAAATTTAATCATTGAGATGGTCCACCATTGCCATGTTAAGTTCGTACATATTAACGAGATTTTACAAATAAGAAAATGTTTTGACACCTGTATTTATAATCTTCTATTAAACCTATATAGCACTGCGTACGTCAAAACAATTAAAAAAATTTAATCATTGAGATGGTCCACCATTGCCATGTTAAGTTCGTACATATTAACGAGATTTTACAAATAAGAAAATGTTTTGTCACCTGTATTTCTAAGCTTCTGTTAAACCTATATAGCACTGCGTATAATCAAAACAATTTAAAAAATTTAATCATTGAGATGGTCCACCATTGCCATGTTAAGTTCGTACATATTAACGAGATTTTATAAATAAGAAAATGTTTTGACACCTGTATTTATAATCTTCTATTAAACCTATATAGCACTGCGTACTTCAAAACAATTTAAAAAATTTAATCATTGAGATGGTCCACCATTGCCATGTTAAGTTCGTACATATTAACGAGATTTTACAAATAAGAAAATGTTTTGACACCTGTATTTATAAGCTTCTGTTAAACCTATATAGCACTGCGTACATCAAAACAATTTAAAAAATTTAATCATTGAGATGGTCCACCATTGCCATGTTAAGTTCGTACATATTAACGAGATTTTACAAATAAGAAAATGTTTTGACACCTGTATTTATAAGCTTCTGTTAAACCTATATAGCACTGCGTACATCAAAACAATTTAAAAAATTTAATCATTGAGATGGTCCACCATTGCCATGTTAAGTTCGTACATATTAACGAGATTTTACAAATAAGAAAATGTTTTGACACCTGTATTTATAAGCTTCTGTTAAACCTATATAGCACTGCGTACATCAAAACAATTTAAAAAATTTAATCATTGAGATGGTCCACCATTGCCATGTTAAGTTCGTACATATTAACGAGATTTTACAAATAAGAAAATGTTTTGACACCTGTATTTATAAGCTTCTGTTAAACCTATATAGCACTGCGTACATCAAAACAATTTAAAAAATTTAATCATTGAGATGGTCCAACATTGCCATTTTAAGTTCGTACATATTAACGAGATTTTACAAATAAGAAAATGTTTTGACACCTGTATTTATAATCTTCCATTAAACCTATATAGCACTGCGTACATCAAAACAATTTAAAAAATTTAATCATTGAGATGGTCCACCATTGCCATGTTAAGTTCGTACATATTAACGAGATTTTACAAATAAGAAAATGTTTTGACACCTGTATTTATAATCTTCTATTAAACCTATATAGCACTGCGTACATCAAAACAATTTAAAAAATTTAATCATTGAGATGGTCCACCATTGCCATGTTAAGTTCGTACATATTAACGAGATTTTACAAATAAGAAAATGTTTTGACACCTGTATTTATAATCTTCTATTAAACCTATATAGCACTGCGTACATCAAAACAATTTAAAAAATTTAATCATTGAGATGGTCCAACATTGCCATTTTAAGTTCGTACATATTAACGAGATTTTACAAATAAGAAAATGTTTTGACACCTGTATTTATAATCTTCTATTAAACCTATATAGCACTGCGTACATCAAAACAATTTAAAAAATTTAATCATTGAGATGGTCCACCATTGCCATGTTAAGTTCGTACATATTAACGAGATTTTACAAATAAGAAAATGTTTTGACACCTGTATTTATAATCTTCTATTAAACCTATATAGCACTGCGTACATCAAAACAATTTTAAAAATTTAATCATTGAGATGGTCCACCATTGCCATGTTAAGTTCGTACATATTAACGAGATTTTACAAATAAGAAAATGTTTTGACACCTGTATTTATAATCTTCTATTAAACCTATATAGCACTGCGTACATCAAAACAATTTAAAAAATTTAATCATTGAGATGGTCCACCATTGCCATGTTAAGTTCGTACATATTAACGAGATTTTAATAATAAGAAAATGTTTTGACACCTGTATTTATAATCTTCTATTAAACCTATATAGCACTGCGTACGTCACAACAATTTAAAAAATTTATTCATTGAGATGGTCCACCATTGCCATGTTAAGTTCGTACATATTAACGAGATTTTACAAATAAGAAAATGTTTTGACACCTGTATTTATAAGCTTCTGTTAAACCTATATAGCACTGCGTACATCAAAACAATTTAAAAAATTTAATCATTGAGATGGTCCACCATTGCCATGTTAAGTTCGTACATATTAACGAGATTTTACAAATAAGAAAATGTTTTGACACCTGTATTTATAAGCTTCTGTTAAACCTATATAGCACTGCGTACATCAAAACAATTTAAAAAATTTAATCATTGAGATGGTCCACCATTGCCATGTTAAGTTCGTACATATTAACGAGATTTTACAAATAAGAAAATGTTTTGATACCTGTATTTATAAGCTTCTGTTAAACCTATATAGCACTGCGTACATCAAAACAATTTAAAAAATTTAATCATTGAGATGGTCCACCATTGCCATGTTAAGTTCGTACATATTAACGAGATTTTACAAATAAGAAAATGTTTTGACACCTGTATTTATAAGCTTCTGTTAAACCTATATAGCACTGCGTACATCAAAACAATTTAAAAAATTTAATCATTGAGATGGTCCACCATTGCCATGTTAAGTTCATACATATTAATGAGATTTTACAAATAAGAAAATGTTTTGACACCTGTATTTATAATCTTCTATTAAACCTATATAGCACTGCGTACGTTAAAACAATTTAAAAAATTTAATCATTGAGATGGTCCACCATTGCCATGTTAAGTTCGTACATATTAACGAGATTTTACAAATAAGAAAATGTTTTGACACCTGTATTTATAATCTTCTATTAAACCTATATAGCACTGCGTACGTCAAAACAATTTAAAAAATTTAATCATTGAGATGGTCCACCATTGCCATGTTAAGTTCGTATATATTAACGAGATTTTACAAATAAGAAAATGTTTTGACACCTGTATTTATAAGCTTCTGTTGAACCTATATAGCACTGCGTACATCAAAACAATTTAAAAAATTTAATCATTGAGATGGTCCACCATTGCCATGTTAAGTTCGTACATATTAACGAGATTTTACAAATAAGAAAATGTTTTGACACCTGTATTTATAAGCTTCTGTTAAACCTATATAGCACTGCGTACATCAAAACAATTTAAAAAATTTAATCATTGAGATGGTCCACCATTGCCATGTTAAGTTCGTACATAATAACGAGATTTTACAAATAAGAAAATGTTTTGACACCTGTATTTATAAGCTTCTGTTAAACCTATATAGCACTGCGTACATCAAAACAATTTAAAAAATTTAATCATTGAGATGGTCCACCATTGCCATGTTAAGTTCGTACATATTAATGAGATTTTACAAATAAGAAAATGTTTTGACACCTGTATTTATAATCTTCTATTAAACCTATATAGCACTGCGTACGTTAAAACAATTTAAAAAATTTAATCATTGAGATGGTCCACCATTGCCATGTTAAGTTCGTACATATTAACGAGATTTTACAAATAAGAAAATGTTTTGACACCTGTATTTATAATCTTCTATTAAACCTATATAGCACTGCGTACGTCAAAACAATTTAAAAAATTTAATCATTGAGATGGTCCACCATTGCCATGTTAAGTTCGTATATATTAACGAGATTTTACAAATAAGAAAATGTTTTGACATCTGTATTTATAAGCTTGTGTTAAACCTATATAGCACTGCGTACATCAAAACAATTTAAAAAATTTAATCATTGAGATGGTCCACCATTGCCATGTTAAGTTCGTACATATTAACGAGATTTTACAAATAAGAAAATGTTTTGACACCTGTATTTATAATCTTCTATTAAACCTATATAGCACTGCGTACGTCAAAACAATTTAAAAAATTTAATCATTGAGATGGTCCACCATTGCAATGTTAAGTTCGTACATATTAACGAGATTTTACAAATAAGAAAATGTTTTGACACCTGTATTTATAAGCTTTGTGTTAAACCTATATAGCACTGCGTACGTCAAAACAATTTAAAAAATTTAATCATTGAGATGGTCCACCATTGCCATGTTAAGTTCGTACATATTAACGAGATTTTACAAATAAGAAAATGTTTTGACACCTGTATTTATAATCTTTTATTAAACCTATATAGCACTGCGTACGTCAAAACAATTTAAAAAATTTAATCATTGAGATGGTCCACCATTGCCATGTTAAGTTCGTACATATTAACGAGATTTTACAAATAAGAAAATGTTTTGACACCTGTATTTATAATCTTCTATTAAACCTATATAGCACTGCGTACGTCAAAACAATTTAAAAAATTTAATCATTGAGATGGTCCACCATTGCCATGTTAAGTTCGTACATATTAACGAGATTTTACAAATAAGAAAATGTTTTGACACCTGTATTTATAATCTTCTATTAAACCTATATAGCACTGCGTACGTCAAAACAATTTAAAAAATTTAATCATTGAGATGGTCCACCATTGCCATGTTAAGTTCGTACATATTAACGAGATTTTACAAATAAGAAAATGTTTTGACACCTGTATTTATAATCTTCTATTAAACCTATATAGCACTGCGTACGTCAAAACAATTTAAAAAATTTAATCATTGAGATGGTCCACCATTGCCATGTTAAGTTCGTACATATTAACGAGATTTTACAAATAAGAAAATGTTTTGACACCTGTATTTATAATCTTCTATTAAACCTATATAGCACTGCGTACGTCAAAACAATTTAAAAAATTTAATCATTGAGATGGTCCACCATTGCCATGTTAAGTTCGTACATATTAACGAGATTTTACAAATAAGAAAATGTTTTGACACCTGTATTTATAATCTTCTATTAAACCTATATAGCACTGCGTACGTCAAAACAATTTAAAAAATTTAATCATTGAGATGGTCCACCATTGCCATGTTAAGTTCGTACATATTAACGAGATTTTACAAATAAGAAAATGTTTTGACACCTGTATTTATAAGCTTCTGTTAAACCTATATAGCACTGCGTACATCAAAACAATTTAAAAAATTTAATCATTGAGATGGTCCACCATTGCCATGTTAAGTTCGTACATATTAATGAGATTTTACAAATAAGAAAATGTTTTGACACCTGTATTTATAATCTTCTATTAAACCTATATAGCACTGCGTACGTTAAAACAATTTAAAAAATTTAATCATTGAGATGGTCCACCATTGCCATGTTAAGTTCGTACATATTAACGAGATTTTACAAATAAGAAAATGTTTTGACACCTGTATTTATAATCTTCTATTAAACCTATATAGCACTGCGTACGTCAAAACAATTTAAAAAATTTAATCATTGAGATGGTCCACCATTGCCATGTTAAGTTCGTACATATTAACGAGATTTTACAAATAAGAAAATGTTTTGACACCTGTATTTATAGTCTTCTATTAAACCTATATAGCACTGCGTACGTCAAAACAATTTAAAAAATTTAATCATTGAGATGGTCCACCATTGCCATGTTAAGTTCGTACATATTAACGAGATTTTACAAATAAGAAAATGTTTTGACACCTGTATTTATAAGCTTTGTGTTAAACCTATATAGCACTGCGTACATCAAAACAATTTAAAAAATTTAATCATTGAGATGGTCCACCATTGCCATGTTAAGTTCGTACATATTAACGAGATTTTACAAATAAGAAAATGTTTTGACACCTGTATTTATAATCTTCTATTAAACCTATATAGCACTGCGTACGTCAAAACAATTAAAAAAATTTAATCATTGAGATGGTCCACCATTGCCATGTTGAGTTCGTACATATTAACGAGATTTTACAAATAAGAAAATGTTTTGACACCTGTATTTATAATCTTCTATTTAACCTATATAGCACTGCGTACGTCAAAACAATTTAAAAAATTTAATCATTGAGATGGTCCACCATTGCCATGTTAAGTTCGTACATATTAACGAGATTTTACAAATAAGAAAATGTTTTGACACCTGTATTTATAATCTTCTATTAAACCTATATAGCACTGCGTACGTCAAAACAATTAAAAAAATTTAATCATTGAGATGGTCCACCATTGCCATGTTAAGTTCGTACATATTAACGAGATTTTACAAATAAGAAAATGTTTTGACACCTGTATTTATAAGCTTCTGTTAAACCTATATAGCACTGCGTACATCAAAACAATTTAAAAAATTTAATCATTGAGATGGTCCACCATTGCCATGTTAAGTTCGTATATATTAACGAGATTTTACAAATAAGAAAATGTTTTGACATCTGTATTTATAAGCTTGTGTTAAACCTATATAGCACTGCGTACATCAAAACAATTTAAAAAATTTAATCATTGAGATGGTCCACCATTGCCATGTTAAGTTCGTACATATTAACGAGATTTTACAAATAAGAAAATGTTTTGACACCTGTATTTATAATCTTCTATTAAACCTATATAGCACTGCGTACGTCAAAACAATTTAAAAAATTTAATCATTGAGATGGTCCACCATTGCCATGTTGAGTTCGTACATATTAACGAGATTTTACAAATAAGAAAATGTTTTGACACCTGTATTTATAATCTTCTATTTAACCTATATAGCACTGCGTACGTCAAAACAATTTAAAAAATTTAATCATTGAGATGGTCCACCATTGCCATGTTAAGTTCGTACATATTAACAAGATTTTACAAATAAGAAAATGTTTTGACACCTGTATTTATAATCTTCTATTAAACCTATATAGCACTGCGTACGTCAAAACAATTTAAAAAATTTAATCATTGAGATGGTCCACCATTGCCATGTTAAGTTCGTACATATTAACGAGATTTTACAAATAAGAAAATGTTTTGACACCTGTATTTATAAGCTTTGTGTTAAACCTATATAGCACTGCGTACATCAAAACAATTTAAAAAATTTAATCATTGAGATGGTCCACCATTGCCATGTTAAGTTCGTACATATTAACGAGATTTTACAAATAAGAAAATGTTTTGACACCTGTATTTATAATCTTCTATTAAACCTATATAGCACTGCGTACGTCAAAACAATTTAAAAAATTTAATCATTGAGATGGTCCACCATTGCCATGTTGAGTTCGTACATATTAACGAGATTTTACAAATAAGAAAATGTTTTGACACCTGTATTTATAATCTTCTATTTAACCTATATAGCACTGCGTACGTCAAAACAATTTAAAAAATTTAATCATTGAGATGGTCCACCATTGCCATGTTAAGTTCGTACATATTAACGAGATTTTACAAATAAGAAAATGTTTTGACACCTGTATTTATAATCTTCTATTAAACCTATATAGCACTGCGTACGTCAAAACAATTTAAAAAATTTAATCATTGAGATGGTCCACCATTGCCATGTTAAGTTCGTACATATTAACGAGATTTTACAAATAAGAAAATGTTTTGACACCTGTATTTATAAGCTTCTGTTAAACCTATATAGCACTGCGTACATCAAAACAATTTAAAAAATTTAATCATTGAGATGGTCCACCATTGCCATGTTAAGTTCGTACATATTAACGAGATTTTACAAATAAGAAAATGTTTTGACACCTGTATTTATAAGCTTCTGTTAAACCTATATAGCACTGCGTACATCAAAACAATTTAAAAAATTTAATCATTGAGATGGTCACCATTGCCATGTTAAGTTCGTACATATTAACGAGATTTTACAAATAAGAAAATGTTTTGACATCTGTATTTATAAGCTTCTGTTAAACCTATATAGCACTGCGTACATCAAAACAATTTAAAAAATTTAATCATTGAGATGGGCCACCATTGCCATGTTAAGTTCGTACATATTAACGAGATTTTACAAATAAGAAAATGTTTTGACAGCTGTATTTATAATCTTCTATTAAACCTATATAGCACTGCGTACGTCAAAACAATTTAAAAAATTTAATCATTGAGATGGTCCACCATTGCCATGTTAAGTTCGTACATATTAACGAGATTTTACAAATAAGAAAATGTTTTGACACCTGTATTTATAAGCTTCTGTTAAACCTATATAGCACTGCGTACATCAAAACAATTTAAAAAATTTAATCATTGAGATGGTCCACCATTGCCATGTTAAGTTCGTACATATTAACGAGATTTTACAAATAAGAAAATGTTTTGACACCTGTATTTATAAGCTTCTGTTAAACCTATATAGCACTGCGTACATCAAAACAATTTAAAAAATTTAATCATTGAGATGGTCCACCATTGCCATGTTAAGTTCGTACATATTAACGAGATTTTACAAATAATAAAATGTTTTGACACCTGTATTTATAAGCTTCCGTTAAACCTATATAATACTGTGTACTTCAAATATTTAAAAATAATTTTACCTTTATGATGGTCGACCATTGTTACGTTGTTTTCGTACATATTAACAAGATTTAAAAAACAAATAAGAAAACGTTTTGGCACCAGTATTTATAGAACTTTATTAAACCTGTATAACACGGCGTACTTCTAAATATAAAAAATATAAACTTACCTTTAAGATGATCGACCATTGTAATGTTGCGTTCGTACATAAAAACATTTGTAACATAAACTGTAATGTTTATTAACATGAACACATTTTACAAAGGTGGGAATGTTTTGAGCTAGTGATTTAAATAATTTAGAAATTTCTTACTATTTGAAAATTTGCACAAAACGATCATTTTTCATCTTACCGTCCTAATGATCTGAACAAAATAAGTAAAACTGAGGGCCCTTAATACTATTGTCTTAAGAACCGTTACTTAGAGTAAATATAGGCTTAAACCTTAGAAATATCACTTCTGAGGGACAATCAAATTAAATTCTTTACCTCTGATGTTGATCATATATGTTAACATAATTGGTTTTGGTTAAATAGGTAATTATCGACAACAAAGACTTAATCGATACTGACAAAAATATATACCCGATGATGAAAGTCTTCTGGGATACGCAATTATACTGAAACCTATTGCTGACGCTTTTAAAATTTAATATTTAGAAAAGATACTAGAATTACTAAATAAACTGAAGTACTGACGCGTCTCTAAATGACTCCATTTTCAAAACCTAAATAGTACTCTCTGAAGCACTAGAAAAGCTGAAGTACTGACACTTTTCGGAATTACTCCATTTTAAAATCTTAAATAGTACTCTGTTAAATGCTAAATAAATTGAAGTACTGACGCGTTTCGGAATGACTCCATTCTTAAAACTTTAATAGTGACTCTACTTTCAAAACCTAAATAGTAATCTCTGAGGGACTAAATAAACTACATAAACTGTAGTACAATTCAAATTTTGAAAATTGAGTCATTCCGCAATGCGTTTACAAAGGAATATGTTGTAACCACAGGTAAGACAGAAAAATGTACTCAAATATACACAAATATTCTTAACAGAAATGAAGATGAGTATATTATGAATTTGCTATGGATGTTTGGTTTTTGTCATATATGCTCGTAACTGCAGATAATTCTCTGCTGAAGTTGGTAAGTTATTAAAAATAATCCCTTTTCATGGCAATGAAAATCAATTCATCAATCATATAGAAACCACGTAAGTCTAAAACAATCATTTAAAGTTGCAGCTAGCTACTGTAATGTGTTTTGTAAATTTAAAGAGAGTTTAAATCTGCATCTTTACTACTAAAACTTTTTTTAAAATAGATTTGTTTTTTTTTAGATTCGAACATTTACACACAGAGGTTCTCTGACAGTGTGTAAGAGTGACAAGTATCGAATATGTAAATTACATCGAATATGTTATTTACCAACTGTTCCACTGAAGTGCCCTTTCATTGTTGTTATTGATGCATTTATAGAGTCTTTTTATCCTCACGATAGCCTGTATTTTAATAAATAAAGCTATTTATTTAGTTTTAAAAAGAATAGTGAAAATGTTTCAAATAAAACCAATATTTATAATGACATATGATTTTTTGTGTGAAAACTGAATTTGCCCTGGAAACACCAGATGGGCTAATCTGTCTTATTCGGGGTATAACATTTTAACGCTGTCCTCGTTTGTTTATACTGAAAGATCGATTGGTTCTTTTTCACCCCACCCAACCAACTAAAACAGATAACATAACTCGTATGGATTATCCACGTAGTACCTTATATAGCTAATTAGAGCTTAACCAGTTACAACAACTCACCGAATATAAATGCTAAAGGAGTATACGCAAAATCCCACTTTACACTAGTTTATTTAAATATAATAGTTTCGACCACAATGACGTCTTCATCGATAGCACTAAAATATTTTAATAAACCTCATCAATATGAATTGAGACAATTTGTCAAGAAAACAAATAAGACAAAACATGTGAAATTGAACAACAATGTAATCCTAATAGGAGCAGAGCCCCTTGCTCGGAACAGCTATTTATTTTAGACAATATTTACGCTTACGTTCCATCCTAACAAAGTTCTAACAAGTTTATAACATTTTCATTTTATTATTAACCTATCTTATGTCTAAATTGAAATAGTACATGATAACATTATACATAATAAAATTTCAATTTAAGCTGTGCATGTAGAATAATATATAAAATACTCTACAGGTTGATATGTACGTAGATAGATAGATGGATAGATACATAGACAGATAGATAGGTAGATAGAAAATGTATGTTTACATAGATAGATAGGTACTAAATAGATAGTTAGATACATAAACAAATAGGTTGGAAGATAGATAAATAGATAGGTAGGTAGATAAAGAGGTATGCAGGTAAATAGATAATAAATTCATAGGTAGATAGATAGACAGATAGATAGATATGTAAATAGATATCTATGTAGGTAGATAGATATCTAGACAGATAGGTATGTAGATTTATAAATAGATAGATAGGTATGCAAGTAAATAGATAAATATATAGGAAGATAGTCAGATAGATAAATATGTAAATAGATATCTATGTAGGTAGATAGATATCTAGACAGATAGGTAGTTAGATAGATAAATAGATAGATAAATTGTATGGTGAGTGTCAAGATGTTGATACAATGTAACATCGGACATTGGTCATCAAGAATCTTGATGAAACAACGGATAAAAAAAAGGTTATGAAAAGGATAAAAGATCCTCTTGATGACCAAGAGATAGGATTCGAGGTAACTTGTCAGCTGTCAGAGGGTCCTTCGGGGTCGCTAAATGTTTTTCTAGGACTGCCTGCATTGATAGCAGACAAAATTCTAAGGCTGAAACGACTGAAGATAGACTGGGTTTGTTGCAGAGTTAGAGAACAAACCCAAGTCACCAAATGTTTTAGGTGCTTAGGTTTTGGTTACTTTTCTTTCTCATGTAAGGGTCCGGATAAGAAGATTAATTACTGGAAATGTGGGAATATGAGCCACAAAAGTGATAAAGGACCAATGAGCCGGACTGAATTGTATGTAAAGAAAAAGCATACAAAATACTAAACATATCATAGGTGGTAGATATTGCTTTTAAACTAAAGCTCGCAAAACAAAAACCAAAATGAAACAAAAAGAATAACCCTTCAAAATGATAAATATGGTAATCACTTAAACAATAGTTTATGACTATCCAAACTTTCGGAACTATTGTTTAAGTGATTAATAAGATTCACCGAACATAATGAATTACAAAATTCAAGAAATGATAAATATACTCCAAGTATATGTGGGGAGAGGTAAACGGGCACAGGATCTGCTTTTCAAAACAGCCAAAGAAAAGAATATTGATATCGCTCTTATAAGTGAACAATATCAACATCATAAACCTCAACATGTAACATGGTATGAGGATAGGAATAAAAAGGCCGCAATTGCTACTCTTAATAGCGTAGTGGTTGATAATAATGGAAATCAATTAGAAGGGTTTATTTGGATAGAGATGGGTGAATGTAGGATATATAGCTGCTATTTATCTCCAAATGACTCTATACAAGAGTTTGAAGAAAATCTAGAACAGCTGGAAAGAAGCATACAATCCTCAAGGTACAAAACTCTCATCACAGGTGAATTTAACGGAAAATGCCCAGAATGGGGAGAAACTAAAACCTGTAAAAGAGGCCAATTAATATCAGGTTTTGTAGCTCGAAATGATTTGATCTTTCTAAACGGAGGAACGACGTGCACTTGAGAGAGAGGTAATGCGAGATCAATTATTGATCTAATCATAACGCAATCTGGAATGTTGGATTTGATAAAACACTGGAAGGTTCTAGAAGATGAAACACATAGCGATCATCGATACATAGAGTTTCAAATTACTAGCATAGATGGAACAGGCAAAGATCTCAAACTGAAGAAAACTTAAGACATTGTGAAACACACAATATACCTTAATAAACGCCTGCAATAAATCGGTGCCTATCTTGGGAATACCGAGGTATCGTGGGAAAACTATGTATTAGTGAAGCGAGAAAATCACACAAAAAAAGAGAGGCGAAGAAAGAGCTGCAGAAAGAAATAAAGCAGAGCTAAAAGGAATCCTGGGAAAGTCTGATTGCAAAAATAGAGAGTGCCCCGTGGGGTTTGGCTTACCAAATTGTAACCAAGAAATTGCGGTCGCAAGATAATATGCCCGGTCTAAATAATCCAGCCTGGGTTCAGGAAATAAAACTGTATTTCCTAAACAGGAGAAAGACATAAGGCATATAGTACATGTAACACAGTTACCATAAAATAAAGATTTCAGCCTCACTGAACTTTAAAAGGTAATAAGAGAGCTTAAAATGAATAAAGCCCCCGGACTAGATCGAATACAAAACGAAATACTGAAAAAGGTGTCTAAAGAGGGTATAAAGAGATATTAATAACTGCTTTTAATGCTTGCTTAAGCAAAGGAAAATTTTACAAATATTGGAAAAAACAAAAGTTGGTGCTGCTAAGGAAAGGGAATAAACCCCTTGACAATCCTTCATCGTAGAGAACCCTATGTCTAATAGATACTATGGGCAAATTACCGGAGAGACTCAAGAGGGAGGATCAGATGGCCTATCAAACAGGCAGGAAAGGAACTGATGCAGTAAAACTGGTCATTGAATTAGCCATTATAAAGAAGTGAGGGAGAAATGGATTTTGTGTTTTGATCGCCATAGATGTAAAGAATGGTTTCAATGCGGCTAGGTGGAGCGATATTTGTTGACGCTCTATAGAAGAAAAATAAACCAGAATATCTGCTTAAAATGTTTGACGACTACCTTAGCGAAAGAACAGTGGCATTCAATTGTGGCACTCATACACCTGTCCTCAGTATGGAAGGAGATTCCGATACCCCCAAGATTCAGATAGGTAAGTAGAAAGGTATGTTGGTAGATATATGAATATATAGATAGATTAGCAGACAGATAGGTAAATAGATAGATATGTAGATGGATAGATAGATATATAGGTAGGTAAATAGATAAATAGATAGGTAGATAGATACATAATAAAATAAAAAAAGATGAAGAAAGAAAGAGAGAGAGAGAGAAAGAGAGAGAGAGAGAGAGAGAGAGAGAGGGAGGGTTCAAAGTATTTAGAAAACAAAGATATTTCTATTTGATTTTCGGAGAATTAGAAGTTTTCTTTTGTAATCGCCCTAGAACTACGAATAAAGTTTGCAAGGAAAAAGTAAGTCCAAAGGATAAAAAAAACTTTTTCAACTTTCAAATTGGGTCAGTGGTGAATGCCACATGGAAAGGATTATAAGAAATTTTAAGCCTAAGAAGGTAAACTGGTACTAAAAAATTTTCAATACCAAGGTTTTCGTATTTCGAGTATAGAAAGAGTAACTCGAAATACAATTTGCAAAAGTAGACCTCAAACCAAAATTGGCAGAAAATGATTTTATTTGTGTCAAAAGTATGTTCAAGGATCAGATTTTAACACGATTAAAGGTTTTCTAAAACATTCATAGTTACCTATGTAATACACTTACGATGTTATTAATTCGTTGTTGGTATTAACCTAGAAGATTATAATAATAATTTTGTTACCGTAAATACCAATATATATATATATATATATATATATATAAATATAAATATAAAATGCGTTTTTTTGTTTAATAATTTAAAACAACATAGGTTATTCAAATACAAGAATATTTATTAATTTATATCCAAATCTTTT
>JBAIZL010000004.1:267108763-267138763 GCA_036971475.1 Prosapia bicincta | reverse complement strand
CGATTGTGCTATCTGGACCGAACTAATCAGACGGGGTATTGAAGGTACGGAATCAACACCGTCATGGATGAAGATCCGATTCCGCTACCTGGACCGAACTAATCAGACGGGGTATTGAAGGTACGGAATCATGACCGTCATGGATGAAGATCCGATTGCTCTACCTGGACCGAACTAATCAGACGGGGTATTGAAGGTATGGGATCGTGGCTGTTGGGGATGAAGGTCCGATTGCGCTACCTGGCCCGAACTAATCAGACGGGCATTGAAAGTACGGGAACCTGGCCGTTGTGGATGAAGATCCGATTGTGTAACCTGGACCAAACTAGTCAGACGGGGTATTGAAGATACGGAATCGTGGCCGTTGGGGATGAAGATCCGATTTCGCTACCAGGACCGAACTAATCAGACGGGGTATTGAAAGTACGGAATCGTGGCCGTTGGGGATGAAGATCCGATTTCGCTACCAGGACCAAACTAATCAGACGGGGTGTTGAAGGTACGGAATCGTGGCCGTTCGTAAAATTTTACTTATTGCGAGTGGAGTAGTTAAACCGTTGAGTTTGGTCCCAGTGGTGACTGGTCACGAGTGCAAGCCAAAAGGCTCTCCCATAGTGGTACCGTGGGTCGTGGTACCCTGCCTCGAGCTTGACGCTAGTCACCCTGGTGGGAGTCACAAATTTAAGGTCGGATTCGTGTGGACGTAATCTCAATGCGCTGGATGCAACTAGTAGGTTCTCCTCGCAGTTCGTATAGTCGCCATTTTTTTACCATCTTGTCTTCTACTTTTTTTACCAAAACACACTGGTTAATTTTGTGTTAAATAATTGAATGAACAAAATAAATGTAGTAGCATTATTGACAATTACCGCACTACAAATTAATTAAGAAACATTACAGAAACAATATCTTAGAAACTTGAAATAATATATCAACAGCTATTTTAACGATAAAACAACCAAACATTCCACCCAAGGTGTACCTTTAAATACCTAACCAAAACAGAATTCAGTGGAGAAGAAATTAAAAAAAGGAAAACGTTTAATAGGACGTCATAAACATAACTTGCAATAAATATCACAAAGTTTATAATCGAAGATGGAATAAGAAATACTTCATGAAATCAATCTTATCATCAATAAATAAAAAAACAAAGACAACATTTAAAAATAAAACACAAATGTACTAATCATAATATAAAGGGATAAGTAACTATTAGAAGCAAAATCAAGTACAAATGAACTTAAACAGAACATGAACATGTACTAGAATAAACTTAAAGAAAAAAAAATAAATACTGTACATATTGCATTTTAAAAATTAATACACCAACAGACTTTCAAGTATTCTGTAAACGCAGTATTATATAATATATCATAAACGAAGTCGTTAGAGTATGTGGGCAGTTATACAACTTCGAGTAAGTATCCCAACATCTCAATAACGTAAACCGACCAAATGATAAAACGCCAGCTAATTTGTATAAAGAAATAATTAAAATGGCAAAACATAATAACAAATATTAACTAGTTTACATTTAGAATAAAGAATTTAACAGTTCTATGAAATGGTTAACAAGTGTAAACATATTATAGGCCTAGTTTTGTGTGCACATTGCATGTTACACACCCAGATTTGCAAAGTAGCAAAAAAACAAATTAAATATACTCAGTATACCAATTTTATAAAACAAATCGCCAGGAATGTAAGAAACTACATTAGTATAACTTTTAAAAGTAAAGGCAATTAAATAAAGAAATGAAAACTGTAAAAATGTATCACGGTTAATAATGAAGTTTATGATGGTATTACAATATGTACAACCAGATAAAAACAACTAATATCAACAAAGATTGTTTGAAGTCATTTCCTATTTAGGTTATATATATATATATTAAAACAACATAGGTTATTCAATTGCAAGAATATTTATTAATTTATATTCAAAGCTTTTCATTGGTAAACAGTACCAACATCATCAGGAATGAAAATTACAATAATGTAAGCTATAGGCCTCAGCTTACATTATTTGAGGCCTATAGCTTACATTATTGTAATTTTCATTCCTGATGATGTTGGTACTGTTTACCAACGAAAAGCTTTGAATATAAATTAATAAATATTCTTGTATTTGAATAGCCTATGTTGTTTTAAATTATTAAACAAGAAAACGTATTTTATATATATATATATATATATATATATATATATATATATAAAAGACACTATATATATAAAATTTCCTCCTGCACAGAAATCTACAAAAATACTTGTACGTATCATTAACTATTATATAAATAATTATTTTATATTATTTGTTCGCATTCTTTCTGAGTAATAATTATTCTTCAAATTTCATACATCTATTTTTACGTAATAATAAAACTAATGTGTTCATTCAAACTTTAATACTCACATTCCCCAAAACGTTCGACCTATTTTATTTAGTTTGGTTTGGAATTTAATGATATTTTTAAATGTTTTTTAATGGAATTTATTTTACGTTTTCAAAAGGATATACCCTTAGTAAATGTCCATCTCTAAGACCCACGAGTAGACGCCTTATTATTGATCAGATGTTAGCGGCGACCGAATCAGTATTGTGAGATGCTTTCGTCAATATTTTAACACGATTTAATCACAAGCGTCGATTAAATACGTACTTATAACGCTCCTACGCGTTGGATGAAATTCCTCCTTTTTTCAATATATTACTGGTAACTATATTGAATTAGTCCTAGCCCTGCATGTGGAATTTATTTTCTATTTATTCTATTCCTAATAATTTCACGTAATGTCAACTGTTCGCTCTAGATCTGTCTCTGGATGTAACGGTTTACCACATCACGGACTAATAATTGACAGATTTACTGAAAAATTTAGTTGTAAAATAATTTTCTCCTTTAGTTATTTACTATGCTAGGATGCAAATAAATATCCATTTCCATTTCGAACTCAGATAAGTCTTAATTGTTATTGGTTGTTAATTTTTTTAATTTTATTTTTAAACAAAATGCATTAGATTCACTCATAAACCAGTTTTTTAGTTATAAGTTTCCTATAATTCCGACTCAATATATAGTTGAAATACCTATATTTATACTCTAAATAAAACAATAATTACTTTTGTCCATAGTTCAGACAAATTTTCTATCGTAAATTTTCTAATATAAATATTTCACCAAATATTTATCAGTAAAATATTTCCGATCTTTATTTCAATAAAAACGTTTAAATTATTATAAATGACTGTGTGTTTGTGTGTGTGCACGTGCGTGCGTGCGCGTGTGCGCGCACGCTCGTGTGTGTGTGTCAGCGTATGTGTGTGTGTTTATGTGTTTGTGTGTTTATGTGTGTGTGTGTGTGTGTGTGTGTGTGTGTGTGTGTGTGTGTGTGTGTGTGTGTGTGTGTGTGGGTTGTGTGTGTGTGTGTATGTGTGTATGTGTGTGTGTGTGTGTGTGTGTGTGTGTGTGTGTGTGTGTGTGTGTGTGTGTGTGTGTGTGTGTGTGTGTGTGTGTGTGTGTGTTCGTGTATGTGCGTGTGTGTTTTAAAAACAATCTTTCCACTGTGAAAAACCGTTACTGTAATTAACTAGTGATACCAAACATGCTGCATTATTATAATTTAGAAATGTTTTTGAAGTAAATTTCCAATTATAAATGCCCATAGCTACATATATCATACATTTGTATACCAGCAACTTAACATGAAGTGCAATTAAAACTGAATAGCAATAGCTGTTCAGTTCTGGTAATTGAGCTATTAGCTAATAAATGTATGCAGTCATCCGTAAATATTACCCTCGTAGTTACAACTTAGAAAGGTCGTTGTAATGTAATGTTTACCTTTTATAATTCTAGTCGATGTTCATTGGTAGAGTGGTTTAAAATCAATAAGGGTTAATTAGTTTATAGGTGGCTTATTTTACCCGGGGAAATTCCCATACTTCAAGTCCAGGTTCACATACGGATTAATCACTGCCTATAAATCTGTGAATATTTAGGCGATTATAGGTTGGTCTAGATGTAATTCCCCTAAGCACAATGCGGTATTGACGGAATAAAGTCTTGCGTAAGACACTGTTTCTACCCCACCACAAACATTTACTCAGTGAACTCCTAAAGAAACACGACGTTTTTAACTGAAACACAGTGCACGGACTCGTTCTCCCGCCGCAATTTCCCGTATTCAATTATTCCGAACGCACCCGTATTCACTCTTACTGGATGAAGCAATGCCTTGTCACCACAACAATAGACCCCCCCCCCATCGCTGTGTCTTGTTTGTTGTCAGCTACATACAAACACGTACTAGTCACAATTAATATATATGGTGTAGTATTGTGTCCCAACAAACATTCTATTTCCCTTTTTCGTTATATCCAAACATATCTTTCATACAAACCACAAATGACTAACTCAACACATATAAACATTTTTAAAAAATGGGAAACATACACCTTCTCATGAGAGACCATGTAGTAGCAATCATAATGGTTTCGATAATAATTTGGCTTCATTATTGATTATAACAATTACCACACACAGTATCACAGCGATACATACAATAACTCTGACAGTTGTTTCGAAAATAATATGGTCTTCATCATAGATTATAAAAACTAAACAGAAACCATGTCACAAAGATATATTTAGTGGTAATGATAATGGTTTTGACAAAAATGTTATTTTAATCATAGACTTTAAGAACAAACATAGACAATGTTTCAAGAAAATATTCTAAGGCAGCGATAGTAGTTTCGACAACAATGTGGTTTTCATTATAGGGTATGAAAAATAAATGTACACAGTCCCACAACAAAATGTTTTATAACTGATTGTTGTCAACAATGTATAAAAACTATAAAATAAACTATAAGAAATCAACATACAGAATTTCATAAGAATGTGTTTAATGCCACTAAAAGTTGTTTTGACTATATAGTGGTCTTCATCATAGGCTATGAAAATAAACACAGATAGTTTCACAAGGATACTTTAAATGGCATAAAGGGTTGTTTTAAAAAGAATGTGTTCTTCATTGAGGTAATCAAAATCAATTACACACTGTCTCACAAGAAGACGTCTAAGTATTTCTACAACAATGTGATGCTAATCATAAACAATTAGAAATAAACATTAATAGTGTCACAATAAAATACTTAATAGCAATGACAGATGCTTAGACAACTTTGTTATCTTTATCATAGTATATAAAAAATAAACCTAGACCGCTGGAAAAGAAAACATTTAATAACAATGTCAGTTGTTACGACAACAATGTTACCTTCATCTTAGACTATAAAAAATAAACATAGACACCGGGACAAGAAAACATTATTTAACAATGGCAGTTGTTACGACAACAATGTTACCTTCATCTTAGACTATAAAAAATAAACATAGACACCGGGACAAGAAAACATTTAATAACAATGGCAGTTGTTACGACAACAATGTTAGCTTCATCTTAGACTATACAAAATAAACATAGACACCGGGACAAGAAAACATTTAATAACAATGGCAGTTATTACGACAACAATGTTACCTTCATCTTAGACTATAAAAAATAAACATAGACACCGGGACAAGAAAACATTTAATAACAATGGCAGTTGTTACGACAACAATGTCACCTTCATCTTTGACTATAAAAAATAAACATAGACACCGGGACAAGAAAACATTTAATAACGGCAGTTGTTTCGACAACAATGTAGGACTCATCATAGGCAATTAAACATAGATTACCAGATCTAGCAAGAAAACGTTTAAAACCAGTATCGTCAAAAATGTTGAATTCGTCATAAACTCTCAGAAATTAACATTGATAGTGTCACAATAAAATATTTAATAGCAATGACAGTGGTTTCGACAACAATATTATCTTTATCTTAGACTATAAAAAATAAACATAGACACCGGGACAAGAAAATATTTACCAGCAGAAAATATTTATTTGTTCCGAAAACACTGTGACCTTTATCATAGGAAATTAAAAATAAAATTACAAGGTTTAACAAGAAAACGTTTAATAACAGTCTCAGAATGTTGAATTCGTCATAAACTTTAGGAAATATACGTAGACAGTGTATGAAGCAAAGCTTTCGTGGCAGTGATACGTTGTTCGACAACGATGATACTACGATACAGTACCAAACTATGATTTACTGATAGCTAGTGGATATAATAGAATTGTTATTGAAACTTGTATTTTTGCGATGACACTCACACGCTTTTTTATGGTTTACGTCATACACAGTAGCCAAAACTCAAGCTAAGAACCGATCAAAAGGGTTAGAGGGTAAAAAATTGAATACTCAGGCTGGATAAATTGTAAAAGTATCTAAGCTGTTACGATATGTTTTCGTTACGCTATTGCAGTACTACATATGAATGAAATTATGGCATTTAAAGTAGCTAAACTGGAAACTTAAACTAAATAGCTTCAAGTATTACAGAAACAACCAACACTTATAGGAGGAGAATTGGTTTATTTTGGCTCAGTAGAAGCTTTGCAACCAGGGGAAATCCTGTTGCTGTAGGAGAGCTATTTGGAGAGCTGTTTCACTCTTGTTTATGTCATGGTCTTTGTACATTATGCAAAATCTTGAGCTGTTTATAATTCTAGTAGCAAAATCAACTACACTTGACAGCGCTCTTTTGTCCTGAAACACCTCACGTTCTGTCTTACTACAGGCGCTGCACCTATTACTTTCTGGTTATTTTAATAAACTCAAAACCTTTATTATTGAATTTTTTTATACTGAAAACATTAGAAAACATTAGGTTGTGGCACTCGGGGTAGAGGTGAAAATGTTTACAGTGTAGTGTACAGAAATTTTGAATTGAGATAAACATTTAATTTTGCGTAGTGAGAAATTACTTGAGCATTTGTTATCAGAATAAGAATATTTTATTTTAAAACTTTGATTAAAAATAGATAACTTGTTGTTAAATAAAAGCGGCGACTTGCGAGTCAGGTACTACATATTTATACAGGTAATGTTATAATAAAGGATACGTTAGCGTCTTTAGGCCTACAATACATAGGTACACAAGTAAAATTACCTACGATAATAACACAGTTTACAAATAAACACAGCACAATGATATTTCTTATAATTATTAATGGGTCTAGTTTTTGTTAGTTAAACTACAGATATAAGTGGAATGTGGAAAGCGAAAAGGGACCCAAAGTGGGCTACGTAGCTGCACAGTACAAGCGTCAGCGTGACCAATATAAATTTTTAATTTAGTTACTTTTATTATTTTATTACTTTTCTTAGAAGCTAATATCATATCTAAAGTAATTTTCATTTTTTTCTTGAACATATAAAAAGGAAAATACTATTGCACTTCTAAGTTTTTAAATACTTTTCAACAAAATCACAGTATCATATCTTTTATCTTTATGCGTCCATTACTTCTACACTTTACGAGAAAACAATCCAATATGGACACCAAATTGTTCAGGACTTCAAGCCCTTTAGGAAAATAACTTGTAATAAAAAGGTTTGAGACTTTGGGTCGTTATTCGCGTTCCATAGAACAAATATTTTCTAGTTGTGCGAGATAGGGCAATATATCAGAACTATATTTTATCTATGTTTTACCTAAATTCAAAATCTTTCGACACCTGAAGATAAATAATGTAACATGCAAAATGTTTTTCAATAATTTAACATATTGCATTGAAGTTCGGTTTGTTTTACCCAAAGTAAAATCGGCCGTAATTTAAAAGAAAATTTTGTTTCCGGAAAACTCATTGGACAGTTGTTGGGTAGGGATCTATACTAGAAATACTGGTAACCAATCAATGGCCTCTATTTTGAAAGTAAAGGAAGAGGATCTGTTGTCTAATCATATTAAATCTTGGGGATCTGCCTGTTCTTCTTTACTCTTCCACAAACACGTCCGTGGGTTACACACATACAGTATATGGCTTAACTAGACTCTTAATAATATACTTTTCTAATTTTAATAGCATATGTTTTTTACAAGTTAATTAGAGCTTAGGTAGTGAGCACAATTCACAACGGTAAAAATAAAACAGTTGATTTTAAATCTCACTACACACTAGTCTATTGAAACAGACTAATTTCGACGATGATGTCGCCTTCATCAGTGCATGGTTACTACTAGTCTGTTTGTTTTAGTAAACTAGTATGTAGTGGTATTTAGAACGAACTGTTTTAATTTTTTTAAATAATTTGAAATTAGTAAATAGTTATGTATTTATAGATTTCTAAATTTCATTGTGTCGAGAGAATGAGCTGTATAATGATTTTGTTGATAAGACAAGTTTAAGTGATTATCAAGGTAAGTTTTTTTTAAAATTAATTTGATAAAATCAGTAAATATCCAAAAATGTACAACAATTACCAGCCTGGATCTAATTTAACCTTTTCTAATGAAGTAAAATGTAACGAAGTAAGTTTAAAAGTTATAAAAGATTTGAAAGTTAAAGTTTTATTGTGAAAACTTAAGGTGTAATTTGTTTAATTAATTTGTTTTTGAAAGTTTAAAAGTGAACTTTAATGTAACCTATCTTTCTTCAGAGCGATTTGGATGGACAGTAAGTCCGTCTAAGTCAAATAGATTTAATTGGAATGTAAACAAATGACCAGGTAAGTATTGTTAAAGTATAAATAAGAGTTTGTATAAATTAAATTAATAATGAGTTATTAATTAAATAATTAATTAAATTAACTAAACACATACAAGTAAACAAGGGTGTTATAATTGAAATAAGAGTTGTCCGTATTAGAACAAGTAAGGAATATAGATATAAGAACTGACCCAAAACCTACATAATAAACTTGCATTCCGTCTAGAATATAGCTTGCCTCGCCTCGCCTCGTCACATCTACTCATAAATTCAATGCCATTAGTTTTCTATAGTTAAATAGAACGACACGAGCGTACAGTAAATTAGCGCATATTGTGTAAGCCGTGTATTTTGCAGCTGTTTTCAGTCAAGTGTAGCTGCAACTTATACATTGATGGAGATACTTAACCGAGGACCTCAACCACTCAAGAGTTTTTTCAAAATCTCAGGCTGTATTTGTTGCTATCATTAGGGTCTTAGACTTCCTGTCTACCCCTAGATATAGTTCGTATGTTCCAGAACCGACATGTATGTGACTGGTGATTCAAAACTTTTAAAATTTGTATTTTACTAGCTATTTTCTGAATGTAATTAGCCATAAGCGTCAAAATAAACAGTTCTGAAACTGAATCAGCTGTTGTTGTACTCATATACAGAGTCATTCTTGGTCATTTTATTGGAAGACTATGGAGATTTTTCTGTGCCCGAAAACTGCCTTTTCGTTTACAATAGCACTAGCTAGATAGCACAACCAGCTTCACTTCTTTAGGCAACATTTCTTTCCTTCAATAAACTTTTGACAACCGCCTCATCTCCCTTAGAACAAACTTTCCTTACCCAGCCCACTCCCCCTATCTTACACCACCTGGCGCCTACGTCAGGGGAGTGATGAAGCAGATTTTACGCGATGACCCACCAACCCCCATCGTCCAACTACAGGGCAAAACAACCCTGTATATAATGAGCATGAAACATTATGATACTCTACCAAAATGATTCAAAACCTTCAACAATGGTACGAATGTTGTCTGAAATTGATTGGAGGTTAAAACAAAATGTTTATATTCGAGTTTAACCGATTTAGCTTATTTTTACTTCTCCGTGTTTATAGAAACATGCAAATAAAATTAAAAAGAATAAAATCTTACAATATTGTCAGTCCTGATTATTTTAGGTAGTGTATTCTTCAGAAAGTTTGCCTTGCTGTGATCCAGATTCCAAGGTTCAGTCGAGAGGATTGACCGTGGCCAGCTGGAATTAAACCCAAGTCTGAGGGCTTGGGCCTTAGGAAAGGCCAACGGAGGGGTAGTTTGCATTTATCTGAACCAAACGTTTCAGAAGGAGTTTTATAGTAATAGGGAAAATGGGGAGGTTTTACAGGCCCCTAGTAGGCCTACTTCTGTACAAGGACAGCTCTGGTCGGACCTGATTCTCAACCCAATTTAGACCTTAAAGAAAGGATTTGTGTTCTTACATACTGGTATCACAGCCATGCCACCGTATCTGTATTGGGTCTTATGCATGTGACTTGATTCGGATGATATCAAGTTTGATGTTGGATTGCAGAGGAAGCTGGTTTCATTCTGGGCTATAGATACCCCCCCCACCTTCACACACAGAAGTACCGACAAGAACTGAGGGCTGAGAATCAGGCAATCGAAATACAGACCTTACTCCTAACTCGACAAAATATGTCCAGGGTATGCTCAAAAGGGAAAAAGGCTGAAGCATGGGCAAAAATCTCTTACCGTATGTACTATGATTCACGCCAGTTGGTGCCCTAAAGTTAAAACAGTAATAAATAAATCGTTTTTCACTTTTGTGTGGAGTAAATAATAACTGTAATAATATATTACTTGGTACAATAACTTACTTTTTCTTAGACAATTTTGGTACCTCATGTACGAAATGACCACTTGGTATAGAGCCCTACATCTTGTTTGCAGTTTCTAGGAAGTTAAACATACACCGTCTTTATTTCTTACCACATAAGAAAACTATATTCATCTATATAGTTGATATATTTCAAGAAGAAACCTTCAGTATTTTAAATGTATAGTTTCTCCTCATAAAACCTATCATAGGAAATAATGGGGCAATATCATATATCAGCCTTTTACAATTAATAATATTCGTCCTATTTCAATTGTTTGGTAAAAAAATATTCTTTTAATGTATTTAAAAGAGTATATATTTTACTTCCATACTTCAAATGTTAACATCCATTTCTCTTGATTATTTTAAACACATGTTTGAGAGTGGTTCATCAAAGCGGAAACACTCCCATATTTTTAGCAATGCAGTATGCATAATCTTCGGTGTCAGACAATTAAATCCTTTTTCAAACACTAGAATCGTATATTATTCCATACATGCGTCTAAAACTTTGTACTACTACAATTCTAAGTGATTTAAGCGACAAAGAGAAGCTAAAAGAAGTTATTTTTTCAACCCCTATATCAGATTCGACTCTGTGATCATTCTCAAGGTATGAAAAATTATTTAGGCCTACAAAAAATATAACAATTTTTATATCAAAACATTTATACTAATCATTTAAAGCACATACACAAACACAAAATAACACACACACACACACACACACAAAACACACACTCACACACAAATATGTATATAGACTGATAGATCGATAGATATATAACATAAATTTTACACACGAAGGTAGACCTCTAAAAAACTAGTAAATGAAAGCACTGTTATAATTAAACTTTCGAAAGTCGACACGCAAATATACCTAGTAAGAATATTCCTAGTAAAGTAGATCAAGTGTAAGTGATAAGTCAATAAAAAGAAGTAATGTTACTATGTATATATATATATATATATATATATATATATATATATATATATATATATATATATATATTAAATATGGTGAATTGTTTTCTTGTAATATATTTAGTAAATTAAAAATTAAGTTCGTTTGTAGCACATATGATTTAATTTTGTAAAAATATTTTATTAGATAATTATTTTCCTGAAGATGCTGGTACTATTTTATCGGCGAAAAGCTTTGAATAAATATATTCATTAAAAGTATTCTTCTTTTTGAAATATTTTTAATTTATTATATATATATATATATATATATATATATATATATATATATATATATATATAACATATACTTTTCAGAAGAAGGCAGTCTTCTAAGGAGCTAGTAAATGAAAGCACGGTTAATAATAAACTTCGAAAGTCGACTCGCTAATATACCTAGTAAGAATATTGGTAAAGTACGTAAAGTGTAAGTGATAAGTGAATAAAAAAAATGTTACTATGTATATATATTGACATAATCACACTAACGACAAGGTTGTTAAACTGTAATATCATTAGAGTAGTAACAACAAAAACTAAATCACAGATGATAACTAAACACAAATGCACATTTATAAAGGTGTAATTAAACCAACTTTATCAGAAAAAATATTTAAACTCGGCCCGAATGAATATGCGCCACTTGAAATGTTTTTTTCTCATTAACTTTCCTATCGATTATTCTAACAAACACTTAGTCTAACAACTCAAATTAATTTTATATATGTATATATATATATATATATATATATATATATATATGTATATATATATATATATGTATATATATATATATATATATATATATATATATATATATATGATTTGTAGATGGAAATCTGAAGGAGGTTTTTATCAATTTAATGTATTGATATCATTAGGAGCTTCGCACGCTGACAACAGCAATAACAGAACTTTTGTTTATTTTGCTACAACAGTGTTTTAGCTGTTGGCAGTGTTTGAAGTTCCTGATGATGTCAATATCTTAAATCTCTCTTGTAAATAATTTTGTTGTTGAAATGTTTGTGCTTTGTTGATATATATATAAGTTACGTGTTATATTTGGCACGAAAGGTTTTTAAAAATGATTTTTATTTTTACAAACCTTTGAATTTAATAAACAATAAACAATTAATTTGGAAAACTGTTACATAAATTATACTTAATAAAACAATACAATTGATATGCACTCAATTGGAGTGGAAAACGTCTGTGCGATACAGAGGCGACTTACACACTGCCTGGGCTCTGTTCTCACAACCTATATAATACAAAAGCTGCGTAAGCAGGAATTTTCCTAGCACGCATTTAATTATGAAATGTTCACATAAAATGTTCATATAACTCCTCCATCCCTAAAGAAAACTTCGGGGGTTGGCGAAGTTTCGGCATCAGTTGAGGTCCTCTTCATCTTCTTGATGAGGGCGAAGTATATATGCTGCTGAATAGGCCTCCGTAAAGGGCAATTTTCGGCATGGGTTGAAGTCCTCTTCACTGGAGAAAGTCACCAGGCAAAGGTTGATTTCTAAGATCCAGTTAAATGGGTGGTCAGCAATTTCCAAAGCAGTATCCTCGTAGTTTGTAGGCGTTACTGTTTTTGATGATGGGCATTTTACAGTCTAATTTTCTGTTCATTATAATTCAACTGAGCAAAAGTATTTGGAATTGATTAATACAATTTATAATGAGTCTTTTCTATCATAGGATAGATACAAAATGTTTATAACATATACAATTGTTATCAGAATCTAAATTTTTTTGTTCTACAAAATTTACATTGATTACAATAAAAGTTTTATATAATTTTTCATAATTTTTACCATCCTTTACATTCAAATTGCCTGTTATAGATTTGATAAAGGATTCTAGTCAGTTTATAAGAATTCTTTTTGTCTTGTTATCTCTTTAAGAGTATAGTTTCTAATTTTCTTCAATTACATTTTTACTGTGATTAACATATTTAAAATAATTAACAATATCTCTTATTCTATTACTGTTATCAGTTACATATTCATTGTTTAATAAGCTACCGTTACAATTGTAGCAACTAGTTTCAAAATTTTGCAATACATCATAATAACAAGCATCAATGTTATTTAAATGAGCAACTAAGTTTCTTACATTAAAATAGTGGACAAAGGTATGGTAGGAAGATTCTAATTTTGCCGGCCCAAGGTCTATTGGGATTATTCCGAGGTTGTTGTTGACTTCTCTGATCTCTGCTGAGTCGGTGGCTGTGCCAATTACGAACAGGAGGGACCTGGAAAATTATTTTGAGCATTAATTATATTTTTTATCTTCTTAGGCCTTTTAATTTTCGACAAATGTATCTTGTCTTTTGTGTTATGATGTCTAGGCTTTATTTTACCAGTTTTTCTTTCCTTGTTTATTGAAGCTATCTCTTCCTTGCTATATCTGTTTTTCGTTTTGCTTTGCTTCTGAACTGACTTTATATAAACTTCAGATGGTATTTCTGGAAGTGGTTCTTTGTTTACATTCCTTTTTTCTAAAACTTTTTCTTTAATTCTTTGATTGCTATCCCTAATGTTTTCGTAAAGTATTTTTGTCTTGTCTTTATGGTTTAAAACGTAGTCATTTACAATTTGTTTTTCTAAATCTATATCTAATAAATTGTTTGAATTTATGTGTCCAAATAAGACTTCGCAGGGCGTTAATTTTGTGACTGAATGTATGCTATTGTTATAGGCTACTATAGCATATTTAGTTTTCTTAATTATACTGTCTTTTTTAAATTCGATTTGATTATTTAACAGCCTTATGTGTTCTATCAAAGTTGAATGAAATCTTTCACATAATCCGTTTGATTGGGGGTTTTGTGTGCTGATAAAGTTAATTTTGATTTTATGCAAATCTAATATCTCCTTTACAATTCTGTTATTAAACTCCGTTCCATTGTCTGAGATAATAACTGTTGCTAAGCAGAAATGCATGAAGTAATCTAATAGCTTGTCTGCAATCTCTGTAGTTTGAGAGCTTCCCAGGCGATAAACTTGAGCATATCTTGTGAAACTGTCGACAATGCTGATAAACGAATTCTTCTCCAAGGAGATAGTGTCAACGTGAATTATCTGGAATGGTCTCGCAGCTGTTGGTGTCAAGTTCATTTCCAGCTGTAAGGGAATTCTGTCGTATTTGGTTCTTTGACATATGTCACACTGATTTATGAAATTTTTGATTAGTGATTTTAAATTAGGCCAATAATATCTACGCTTAATTAGTTCGTAGGTTTCCTGTATCCCACGGTGATTGGTTTTGCTAACATGATAATTACTTATCGTTTCTAAGGTATCTTCTTCCGAAGTTAGGTCTAAGAGTTTGTTATTACACTTAACTAAATTTAGTTCAGTTTGTTTGAAATTTTTGGCTATGCATGATGCAAATTTCTCATAAAAATCGTCTTCAAAATATAGATTATATTTTATTTTGGGTACCAAATATGATTTCACAAAATTAACTATGTCTTATTTAAAATTATTTTCTGATATTTCGACTATTAAACGAATTTTTGAAGTTCCGAATAGTTTTATAATTTTTACTTTCTTTGGCTTATATTTTACTAATGATAAAAATATTTGATTTTTTCCAAAGTTTACAGGCTCGTCGGAAATTGGTATTTCAATTTGGGTGTTCCCTTCAAAATTGAAGTGCACGGTTTGACTGTCACTTTCTTGATCGTAGTCTAAGTTGGCGTTGTCTGTTGCGTCGAGTTGTACGACCATAGATTCGTTATCATTTAGTTCCGGGAAGTAACGTTGAAGTAAGCCGGCTGGAGATAATTTAAGGTCTGGTTCTACAGTGTGTTGGGTGTTCGTTGAACTTCTGTCAGTAACATTCAATTGTATTCTAGACAAAGCGTCTGCATTTTGGTTTAATTTGCCTTTTTTGTATCTTATGTCATAATCATATTCTTCTAATTTTAATCTCCATCTTAAAAGTGTGGAATTTGGTTCTTTAACTGAAAATAACCATTGTAAAGGTTTATGGTCTGTATAAATTTTAAATTTTCTCCCAAATAAATAACCCCTGAAATGTTTGGTGGCCCATACGATCGCTAATAATTCCTTTTCAATTGCGGAGTAATTAGTTTCGCTGTCGTTTAAAGTTCTGCTGGCATACGCTATAGGAAGGTCTTTTCCATTTATGTCCTGGCTTAAAATTGCTCCTAGTGCAAAATTACTAGCGTCTGTCGTTAGAGTAAACTCCTTTTCAAAATCTGGGTATTGTAGAAGGGGCTCGTTAGTCAATATATTTTACATGTTTCAAAACATTCTATAAAGTCTGGATTTTCTATGTTTATTTTTGCATTTTTCTTTAAACAGTTAGTAAACGGTTTTGTTATCTTGGCGAGGTTTTTAATAAATTTTCGATAATAGAATAATAGTCCTAAAAAACCTTTAATTTGTTTGGTGGTTTTAGGTATTGGGTAGTCCTTGATTGCCAAAATCTTTGCTGGGTTAGGTTTTACGCCATCTGGTGTCACAACATGTCCCAAATATGCCACTTCTTTTCTTAAAAATTCTGTTTTATCCAGCTGTACTTTAAAGATGACTTTGCGTAATCTGTCGAAAACTTCTTTAAGTCTTTGTATATGTTCTTGGAGGCTAGTAGAATAAATTATAATGTTGTCTAAATAAACTAAACATTTTTCATTTTGGATGCCTCTCAGAATATTATTCATAATTCTTTGAAATGTAGGGGGGCTATTCTTTAGTCCAAAGGGCATTCTTAAAAATTCGTAGTGTCCCGTTTCTGTTGAAAACGCTGTTTTTTCTATGCTATTTTTATCCATTTCTACTTGGTGAAATCCTGAGGCTAAATCTAAAGTTGTAAAATACTGAGATTGTCCTAATTTATCTAATATGTCGGTAATGTTTGGCAAGGGAAATTTATCGTCAATTGTTTTCTTGTTTAATCTTCTAAAATCTATTACTAATCGAAATTTTCTTTTGCCAGAAGCGTCTCGTTTTTTGGGTACAATCCAGACAGGAGAGTTCCATGGAGAATTTGAAGGTCTAATAATTCCTTGTTCAAGCATGTCCTGAGTTTGTTTATTAATTTCGTTCTTGTAAATCTCTGGATATCTATAATTTCTAGAGTATACGGGAATTTCATCAGTAGTCCTAATAAAATGTTTTATTTGGTTGGTAAAAGTTAAATCGTTTCCCTCAATATGGAATAAATCTGCATAATCTTCTATTAAACTTGTTATAGCGGATTTTTCTTCCGAGTTCATATGTTCCATTCTAAATTTTGATAAATCTAAATTTTTTCTTCTCGATTTTTTTTGTTTATAATCTAATAAATTGAAATTAGCGTTCGTTTGCATTGCATCAGGTTTAAGGATATTGTATTCTTCTAAAGATTTTAATTCCAATGGTTCAGTTACTGTTAATTCTACATTTACTTCTGTGTTGTTTATTATAGGGCAGTAGTCTTCTCCCTTGTGTACTGAGACTATACACTGCGGAATTTCTAATCCATTTAAGTGTTTGTATGGTAAGAGTCCTTCTCCATCTTGAATATTTTGTATTCTAAATTTAATCGTTCGGCTAGTGCGGGCTTGTATAACATAACTTGTTCCCTTTATTGCGTCCTGTGCCTGACATTCGCCTTTATTATTATTATTATTATTATTATTATTTTGTTCTTCTGTGTTAAAATATTTAATCGGGATTTGCTTATTGCGAAATATTAATTTATCATTCACAAAATTTAAATTAATTTTTAATTCTTTTATGTTATCTAATCCAAGGAGTAAGTCAAAATCTTTATGGAAATCAAATAAATAGAATTTGGTTGATTCTTTTCCTAAAAGTGGTAGCGTACAACTGTATTTTTCTTTTGATACTCCATGAGCTGTACTCACTTCAAATGGTTCTTGTTTTAGGGTGTTTTTGAAAAATTGGAAAGCTATTGATTTTTTTATAAATGATCTCGTGCTTCCAGTGTCAATCAGCATCTTTAGGTTGGTCTTGGGATCGTGGATGTACGGTAGTTCGTTTGTGTCGTCTTCTATATGCATTATGGAAAATGTCTTTTTATTGTGGTTAGTCCTAAAAAATGATTTTGGGTATGATTGTCATCTTGAGTGAATCCACATGCGTTTTCCTCTTGCGTTGAATCATCAAAGTCTATGTAGCTGTCAGGGTCCTCTTGCGGTTCATAATCTGTTTGTTCGGTCAGATAAGAGTTAGTCATCTCTTTAGTTAATCGATTCATAGTTTGATCGTAATTTTCTTTTTCTATTGGTTTCCCTGTCATCTGATAAAGTCTATTTTGTCTAATTGTGTTCCCCGTTTGACGTGTGGAAATGCTCATTGGTTCTGGTTCAAATTTTTGATGAACTTTTAATGGTGTGTAATAGTTAGACTGTCTCGGTTGTTGATTTTGCTGTACGTATGAGTTAGGTTTAGTAAATTGGTTAGGATTACTTTGTTAGTTGGGCCTATAATTTTGGAAGTTTTGTTTGTTAGGAAGGGGTTTGCGACTAGGCGGGTATTGTGGGGCCCTAGGTAGAATGTTCTGTTTAATATTTTGAAATAATTTGTTATTTTTAAATTGAAAGTCATTAGTAAGCATGTTAAGTGCTTCGCTAAGAGAATCTGGATTTTTGGTTCGCATTAGCGATCCTACGGGTTCATGTAAACCTCTAAGGAGAACTCTTAACCCTAATTTCTGTACATATTCTATCAAAACATCTTTGGCTAATTGTCTTTGAGGCTCTTTATTAACAAAAAATGAAATCTGTAAATTTAATAGTTTTTGAATTCTCTCAAAAAATTTAAAAGGTGATTCATTATTTTCTTGTTTTAACTCAGCCATTTCTAAATTCAAAGTAAAGCAATCTCTTTTGTCTGAATAGCTGGTTAATAATACTTTTTTAATCTCATACCAATTATATGAATTTGAGTTTACTACCATTTCTAATGCTTGGCCTTTTAACTTAGCTAGTATAGAAGAAAATAGATATTCATTTTGAAAATCCTCTGGATTTATTTACTACTTTATCACATATTGAAATAAATCTGTGGAGCATAGTGGGCTCTCCACTATACTCAGGAATCATATCAAGATATTCCTTCTTTAATGTTGGCGTTGCCATTTTAAAATATTATTTTCTTTAAAATAATAAAATTAAAAATCAATTATATAAAATTAAAAAGTATTTACTCTACTTTTTCTTAATTCTATATCTTAAGATCTACTTACAAGTTGATCCAAAATACTTTGCTCATTTGAACAACTTTCACTTTTCACTTTTCACTTACACGATATTCACTCGTGCTCTTAATAGATATGCGCTCTATTAAGTGGTTGTAGATATTCACTCTACTTGAATTTTCCTGATGTCGTTACAGATATGCGCTCTGTAATGAATCGAGATTTGCAGTATCTCGGTTAACGATTGAAATCGATAAAAATTATGTTCATTAATTCTCCCGAGATGTCCTACCAATGTTTTCCTCAATTAACGGTTAAAACCGACGGACGTTATATTTACTAACTTCCTTGAGGTGTCCTACCGACTGCTCCAGTTACGTGTTATATTAAGCACGAAAGGTTTTTAAAAATGATTTTTATTTTTACAAACCTTTAAATTTAATAAACAATTAATTTGGAAAACTGTTACATAAATTATACTTATTAAAACAATACAATTGATATGCACTCAATTGGAGTGGAAAACGTCTGTGCGATACAGAGGCGACTTACACACTGCCGGGGCTCTGTTCTCACAACCTATATAATACAAAAGCTGCGTAAGCAGGAATTTTCCTAGCACGCATTTAATTATGAAATGTTCACACAAAATGTTCATATAACTTATATGTATATATATATATATATATATATATATATATATATATATATAAATTATAAAATATAACAACAACGTTATTACGCAAAAGATGTTGGATATCTGAAGTTGGGCGAGTTAATTTAAACCCATTAAACCCATACATTATATTACACCTCTAATAATTTAAACTTACATAAAAATTAATACCTCTTTAATTTCGACTGGAAATATAAATGTTTAATAAAATCCGTATTTGTTAGTTAGAAATAGTTAAAAGAATGGAAAAAAACCATAAACAGAAGTACAGGAATCATTATTATAAATGTTTATGTTATGCAAACTGTCGACATTAGTGATTTTTCTAAATCCTTCACTTTCTTCGCAACCGAGTGTTTTCTTAGCTGTTTGTTGCTAAGCAGTTCATCATGATATTACTAGGCCTATTGTGTCTCGGATGAAAATATTTCAACTCTTTAATCTATAAGTACCATTTTTTTATGAAAACTCTATATATATGCTGATACGTATTCCTTCACGGATGGAAAAATATGATGAATAGTTACTATCTGGAGTACATCCAGTTCATTCTGCAGTCCATTAATTCGCAGTTCCGACGTTTCGCTAGAATCTCATCCAGCATTGACGAGGTGAACCCAATAACTCTCGCTCTTACTGTTGTTGGGTTCACCTCGTCAATGCTGGATGAGATTCTAGCGAAAAGTCGGAACTACGAATTTAAGGACTGCAGAATGAACGGATGTACTCCAGATAGTAACTATTCATCATATATTATATATATATATATATTTATTTATTTATATATATATATATATATATATACATATTATATATATATTTATATATATATATATATTTATATATATATATATATATATATATATATATATATATATATATATATATTATTTACAACCTTAACAGAAACAAAAACAACACAACACCACAAACAACAACAACAAAAAACCAACAACAACAGTGTCTCACTACTATCAGAGGAAATATGAAAACCTTACTGAGAATTAAAAGTAAACCTTTCTGTTTTGAAAAATCAATAATTTTGACTTACACTATTATGGTTATTTCAAATGCAAAAGTTTATATTGATTATTGTATTATCCATTTAATTGTAAAACACATATGTTTTAGTGGTGAATTACGGAGGTGATTTGCCATTTACTGTGTTAGATTTTTTAACATGAAATCTGTTAGTGGTGTTTGAATATAAATTCATCAAATTGAATAATTATATGCTATTTGAATAGTTTGGGTCTCACTAAACGAATTTATTTGGGAAAATGGTCATTGCAAAAGAATATGAGTTTATTAGATTTGGGAAATCCTATGAACAGTAGGTAAAGTAGATATTTTAATTTCTTCACATTTTGTGTAAATCAATAAATTTAAAGAGAAATATAGACGGATTTTTTTGATAAAACTTTTATCAGAAAATTAGTGGATATTGTTCCGTTATTGGAATAATATACAATTTTAAGTTATATTTAGCATCATTTACAACAAATATTTCTGAACATATATGAAATAGGGTTAGGGAAAATTTAAATAATATTAAAATACTATACCATGAAAAAAATATTGAAATTTAAAAACATAAACTTGTTTTTATTTCTAAATTAGTGTAAACTGATTTGATGTAAAAATTTCTTCCTGTGTTATGAAGGATAATTGACGGTGTTCTGCATCACTAGACCAAGTGCCAAAAACGATTTTCTTTCCAAGTTCATACGCTGGTAAACATCAGATATATCTTTGTTTTTAAAACACCCTAAAGTTAATTTATTGTGGGTAGTTTTGTCTCTACTTTTCTCCACTAGAAAGTGCTGTTATCCCTGTTTTCAAAAGTATCTAATAATGCGTGACTCCGTCCAATTATAGTAAAAGAGTTCACTAGGACAAAAAAAGTCAGATGTCCAGCCATAGAAAAATTCGTCTGGAGAGAGGGAGAGAAATACGTTTGAGTGAGAGAGAGGGAGGGAGGGGAGGATGAAAATAATGAGGAAAGGGTACCTGCGAACGAAAGAGAGGTGGAGGAGATAGGCTGGAGAGGAATAGAAAGGGTATGAAGTAAGTGTTTCTGTGGAAGAGAGAGGGAGGGAGAGGAAAATAAAAGGAGGAAGAAAGTGTTACTGTGAGGGAAATAAAAAAGAAGTAAGCAGGAAAAGAGAAGTGAAAGAGAAGGGGGGCTAGACAGTGGTTCACGGAAAGAGGAAAGGAGGGATGGAGAGCAGTAACAGGGAGAGAAGTAAGGGAGAGAAGTAAGGAAGAGAAGTATATGTGAGAGAGAGAGAGAGAGAGAAAGAGAGGGAGACAGAGAGAGGACGAGAGTGGAGAGAGAAAAGAGAGAGAGGCAAATAAAAAGCAGGAGGAAAGGGTTCCTGCGAAAGAAAGATTAAAAGAAATAAGTAGAGAAAAAATATAGGAAGAGGAGGAGTAATAGAAAGAGGTTAAGTGTAAAAGAGGAACAAAGGGAGGGAGGGAAGTATCTGTATGTGAGATAGGGAGAGGGATGGAGAGGAAAATGAAAGGGAGGAGGAAAGAGTTACTGCGAAGGAAAGAGAGAAAGAATTAAGTAGGAAAATGGAAGAAGAAGAGAAGGAAAAAGAGGTTCAGCGAAAGAGAAGAACGGAGGGACGAAGAGAAGTAAGTGTGTGAAAGAGAGAAAGAGAGGGAGAGAGAGAGAAAGAGAGAGAGAGAAAAAGAAAGAGAGAGAGAGAGGAAAATGAAAGAGAGGAGGAAAGAGTTACTGCGAAGGAAAGAGAGGAAGAAATAGATGAAAAAAAAGAGGAGGAAGAATGAAGGCCTATGATAGAGATACAATATATTGCACATAGCTTTCAGTAAACATTATGTAGAAATATTTTCGCTGACGAGAACGTATTTCAGTGACAGATACGCTGCCAAATTGCACAGTTAGCGTCGAAAGACGACTTTCTGCCAGACGTGCTGACCCAGAAAAGCAGGACAATCAATTGGCATTATTTTAAGACAAAAGTTGAAAAGCATGTGCCCGGGTTTGTATTCCAAAACCCATCCATATCTTGTGATAGACATCCCAAGACATGTCGCTGGGTGTCTTCCTTTGGGCTTACCTACTCCTTACCGTTAAGGGAGTATTGGAAACTGATTGGTCAATCACTTCGAATGTAGGTCGGACGATTGTTAAAGTAAACTCAGCTAGAGTGTCCAATAAACCCAACTCTGCTAAATCTCTGGGATTGACCACGGAAAACCAAAGGTATTTATCATACGTGTTAACATTTTGTACGATGTAACATCCTTAGTGAATTTTTTTAATGCTCTATTTGCGGTATAAAAGTTAGCTGGAGCAGTCCCTGGGGTGAATGTATTCACCCTTCACAAATTGACGTATTGAATTTATCCAACATATTGCTACCCCTTAGATTACTGTAATCGTTTAAGGGATGTAAAGCACACATCAGCTGTTTTATAGCTTATATTGCTTTTCAGCCTACTTTCAGTAATTTTAAGACAAATCTTATATAATAGTAACATTGCTATTAATAAATCACGTGGACATATCAATGATTGTAAAATCCAGAGCATAAATAATTATGATTATTCCTATAGAATCTTTATAGTTTTAAATTTGTTATTTGTTGTTTTAATATTAAAATTATAATTATTTTAATATCACACAACAAAAATAAAATAAAATAATATTTAAAATGTTATATTGTTTATGTTTAAATAATATAAATAAAAGTCAAAATACACACACGCAAAATGGCTCCAAAACAAATAATTATTACAAATAATATACGGCTCCAGGTTGGTATAACTGTATAACAAGGCCATGAAATTATATCTATTATAAAGATATTTACTATTTAAATTGTGTTCAAAATATAAAGAAAATAAAAAAAAAAATGCAGGCCAAAGTATGAAAATTAGCAAAGTAATATCATAAAACCAGGAGGTTATGTAATGACCATTATCAACAAAAGTTTTAACAACAATTTTTAATTTACGACACTCTAAATAACTTGTTACTTGTTTGTAATGTATTCATGTATATTTAAAAATGAAAGCATTAAAATTATTGTAAGTATAGGTGCAAACGTTTCTTTAAAGTTTCGGAGGAAAAGTCTAACTTTAAACTCTTAGTATAATTAGTATAAAAATTACATTTCAAACAAGAGAAATCGAAAGAGAAAAGTTAACTGGTTGATAAGATTGTTTCATGTGAGATGAAGTAATAGGAAAAATATGACATTTATAAAAACCGAAGACGTCAAATGAAAAATTGACCAAATGAAATCACAAACCTGACGAAGTCTTGGCTTCTAAAACATTAAATAATTTTTAAGAGATAACTAAAGTTAAATAAAATTATTTTCAATAATTCTAAATGTAATTAATTTATTGAAAACGTCTAATTTTAGCAAACTGCTTGAAGAGTCTCAAGTGGAATCAAGGAGAGTTTATGATTTAGCGTAATCTACGGATTGAGAGAATAAAGTATAGAAACAATCAATTCAACAAAACCTCACACGGACGACGTCGGATAAAAATTGCAATCAAGCAAGATTTCAGTTTTCGCGTAATCTTTCAACATATTTGTCTGGATACCACAATTCATTTCTAGTTTGTCATTGTGAAACCATATCTCCGGAGTGTTCGATTTCACTTTTTTCATCCTATTTTAAGAGAATAGAGTGCTAGACTATAACCTATAACGTCCAGTTTTAGTTTTCTACTTCTTTTTTGTACTATGTACTGCCAGTAAAATTATGAACTTGTTAGAAGAGAATTTATTTTATAAAAAATGCAGGTAGTGTAGGTGTTTCTAGACAATTACACCATTTCCAGCTATACTTGATTTTTGTTGAAGGCACGAGGGAATATTAACGGATAGGCCTATGTTTACATAAGTAGAAAAGAAAGTTCTCTGTGGTATATCGTACTATTGTTATGTTCTTAGAACAACAATCTGTCACCTTAGCAATATATTTCATATTAAATGAATTAGGACTTAGCTAGTGAGAACAATTCACAACAGTAACATTAAAACAGTTTACTCTAAATCTCACTACACATTAGTTTATTAAAACAAACTCATTAATTTATTAGAAAACAAGACTAGTTTCGACGATGATGTCGCTTTCATTAGTCCTTGGTTACTACTCTGAGTAGCAGCCAAGCACTGATGAAAGCGACATCGTAGTCGAAACTAGTCTGGTTGTTTTAATAAACTAGTGAGTTTGTTTTGATAAACTAATGAGATTTAGAGTAACCGGTTTAAATTTTACCTCTGTAACATATTTCATCACGAATATTTTTAAAACCTTAAACATTGGACGTACTGTTCAGAATGCCTTTCAACGGTCAAAACCTTTACTAATGTCCACTGCACGAAATAAGGTTAGTAGCTAGTTTAGCGCTGTTGCCACGTATGGTTCCGGCCTTACGAGGTATGGCCGAAAGTCGCTTACCCCTGACCACTAATTGGCAACTCTGAGAGAACAGTTCAATCGAGCTGTCACTATCGCCTTTCCGTGACTCGTCTTTGCTACAACCAACATTACTTAAAAGCAACAAGTTAAAATTGGCATTCTGTATATAAAATTGTTGTAAATGACACTAGGATAATACAAAATTTGGACTGTTTTGGCCCTTCTACGATCCATGTGGCGACGTTGCATTTTTGCCCACCCGCACGATTTCGTGCAATGGGCTACAGCCAGGGCATACAGTATAGAATACACTTGTCTTTCTACCACGGTGGTTCTCAACCGCATCCTAATTTATGATTTATTAAACAAACGGAGTATTTTACTGAGTAAAATGAAAACTTGCACTTAATCTAATAATTGAATTTATGACTGATGCTTAACCTAGGGTTTGGTAAAGGGGCGTGGCTGTAAGGAACAAATTTATAAGATATACCCTAATACTATTTATTTTTTTAAAGATTTTCTGTCTTCTACAGACAATAACAGCCCCATTGGCAGATCCTCTTAAAACAACTACAAAAAAGTTATATTGTACTTCACTCAACATTTCATAGGATAAGTATTTAAGGTAATGAATTTAAAAGCAACATGAAAGCATTTTCCTTCCGCTTATAAAGAAGTAACATAATAATGATAAAGAACAAATTAATAGGCTTAATTAATGTTTACAATAAATACTAAGCCAAATAAAGGTATAAGATTTACCATGTAATTTGTTCATAGATCTTGATAGCGTTACATTTGTTACACAATGTCAGATATGGTTTCTCGCCAACTCACTATAGGTTATTCTCACAATTAAATTGGGTTATAAAAGTGCCAAGAGAGCAAAACACATAGAAAATATTCTCGGCAGCACTTACCCTATAATTGAATAATGCTCGCCTCTCTATGCTCATTAAGTTTGCTCTAATAGAGTTCACATACGTTTCGGGTTTAGTGAAACATGAAAATAAGTCTTACCCTCAGCAGCCGCATTATCCAGCGTTGTTAACATTACTGCGGTTTTGGTGGGCAACACCCACAGTGGAAAATCTAAGATAGTTTCACGTTTATAGCGCTTTTACATAAAGCAGAGTATCATTCTTTATATTAAACAATTAAAAACTATTTTCGCTAAAATGTTAGCATCGCCAGTACTGTTACGACTTTTCTGGCGATATGCTCATAAAGGTTTTGTATATGTTTTAGATAAGGGTTTAATTGCAAATTACGAATTCAGTTCTCGTACTTTAAGAGCACCTGGTAACGTTAAATTTAATGAAAATTTTCTTTATTTCGGTAATCGATACTTATTCAGTTTCTCATTCAAACGATGTATAACTTATATAATCGAACAAGTAGGTTTAAAATAAATTCTCATGATAAATATGACAAGGATGAAACGAGGGAGCTCGCGAAAGAAAGGGGGGAAAAATTCTTTACTTTCAGAATGATTTAAGCGACTATGTCCATCAGGTTCTAACACCTGGTGTAAATACAATAGTTTAATTGTATTACAAAAATAACATCCCTTAAGCAGTTATGGCATTAGTGAAACCCGTATTCAGAGATCTAGATCAACCAAATTTATTAAAAATGTCTATTGAAAGACAGAATTGCAACGAGCCCGTATGTCACAGAGTTCCAAAAATTACTTTTCTTGAACTGAAAACGTCAGAGCTAGGAGTATATGACGCTGTAACCGGTTTTATAAGGAGCACGTGGTAGCAGCAAACATTGGTATGATACCCTGATACTATATGGTTTCTGTAATGAAAGAACTGGACAATATCAGATTAAAATAATCTGAGATATCGGTATTGATTTCGAAGGACAAGCCAGGAGTGACAGAAGACTCATCAAAAAAAAAGCTTAAAGATGATTTCAACAACCATTCACACTATGAAGCTGGAATTAACTGAGTATCTAAAATGTAAATAACACATATTTTCATGTTTTACCAAAAATTAAATTTCCCCCTAACTAAACAACATTTTTTTAAACTGTTAAAAAAATTATTTAGAAATGTTAAGGATCCGTTTACCAAGTTTATACAAGTTTCTATGGTGGAATATTTACAAATGTTTGTGCAGTAATTTATTTATTCATATAAATATGTATAATACCATTTTAGACAGTTTTGAGCGCATCTTGAGAAAATATATGCTAATTACCTGGACCATATTCTTCAGATATTAATCCATGCTGCGTTAGACAATTGCCTTAAATTTACGTTCTAACTTAATTGCCTTAGTTTCAAGTTGCCTTAATTGTGGGTTTCAGAGCCGATAAAATGCTCTTAATATTAACACGGGACGTCATAGCATCTCCGGGTCCCCTTAGTGGGACGATTTATATTGTTTAGGGCAAACTGTTATAAGTTACTAGAAATTTTTATCTTTGTACATATACGAGGTTTGTGTCTTTCTGAGTATGATCAAACCTCACAAATTCAGGGATACACTCTTTATATATGACTTCATAGTTATCGAAGTTAAAGGTGTCTAATCACTACATCGCCTTCTCTTAATACTGAAATGGGGAATGTCAATTGAGTGGATAGGGCCGCTTCCCCAAGTAGAATCTCTCTACCAGAGGTATAAATAAATATATCTGGTCACACGTAAATGGTGTGTGACCTCGAAGGGCGTGTATAGGCGAAGGAAAGTGTAGAGGAAGTAAAAGACCGTTCCACAGACATTATAATATGAGATATAGTATTTATATTACAATAATGTAGATTTGACAAAGCCGGAAGTCCGCAATAAATATTTTTTGATTTAATTAATTTACTTATATTAGTTTTATAAATGACGGCAACGCCTGCAGTTTCTTATCTATGACCTTAGATGCAACACGCACTACAAAACCATTTTTTTTTTAATAGGGCTAGCTTTTTGTTTTCTATTGATCGATTATGCGCCAGGTTAGATAGTATATTCACTATCTATACACAATACCTGGACGTAACTAAAAAGCTTACGTAACCCTATAGGTTATAGGATAGAAATGGTTTCATTTTGTTTTTAAAAATGATACCTTTATTACATTATTGACTTAGAGGTTCGTTAATTACATCTGAATGAATAAAAGATTTTCACATTATTATTAAACATTAACTCGGATTAGCTTAGGCTATCAATTACGTATAACTATTACTTATGAAAACATTTTCATCTATTTGGTTAAAGTTTATATATAAATTTATTCATGCGTCAAAGATGAATTTATGTGATCCATCAATTATAGTTCCCGCTTTTACGATAAAAATAATTTCGACGTGATGGAGAGTAAGGACGACAGCTCCAGGGATGTAATATCCCGTTTAGCGATATTGCTGCCCGTTTATTCAATACCGAAATAAATCAGGCAGACTGCAATTATACGTTTTATTACAAACAAAATTTTAATATTATTATAATTCCTAGGAAAATATATTTATGACATCTATGTACCGATTTTTAAAATGAAGTTACAACGTAGTATATAGTTTAAACGTAATCTTCATAGTTCAATATTTGTTAAAGGTACTTAAAAATAAGTAAAAGAAAAAATTTTAAAGAGAATTCGTTATTGGATAAAAAACAAATTATTTTAATTATTTTAAAATAAATAATTACAAATAATATAAATATACTGATATAACTTGAGTACTAAAACATCTGTTCTATCACATAACCTATAACAAACACAAATCAGCTGTATGAAAACATATGTTATCAATTATTATAAGCCAAATGAACGAAATAGCTATATTAAATACCTTACCTATAAAACTAAATTTATTTCATTGTTAAATTTAATTAATGAAACATTATTTGAAAACACTCTACGTCACCTTGAGTATATGAATAAAAAGAATTTTATTTGCAATTAAAAATATGTGTAAGGTATATATATATATATATATATATATATATATATATATATATATATATATATATATATATATATATAAGGAGAGTGTGCAATAATAGTAAATCATTTAGTGTTATAAAAAACCACGAAGTAGCTCGTTACTATCATAGGTATCTTATAAAATCAGATAAGGTACTATTAAACTAATAGATTGTTTTGATTTCATTAAATGTACTTCATTAAAAATTGACAAAATCTGGCCACATTTTACTGCCATAAAGAAACTCTACTTAGTTTAGGCCAAATAATAAACACAAATATATTTACAACTAAGGCATTGAGAAAACAAATGTGGTAAATATTACTGTTTTGGAAAATGAAGGTTAAAGGATAAAGTTTATGATAAATCACAGCGTAATTGTAAATATATTTACTGCCAGATGACGCCACCAGCTAAGGACATAATTATTTCCTCTTTTTACAACATTTCCCCATACTTTAACTGTCTGAAACTGGACTAAATTCGAAAAGTGCCAAAAGGTGACTTTTATATAAAATATACAAATATTGTTATACACTAAAAACTGCTATTAATACAAACATTACAATATATATGACTAGCGTCTCCCCCTCGTTTGCAGCTCGTCCCGCACCACCTAAACCTCACTTCTTTTCTTTCTAACATCGAAAATATGTTTGTAAAACTACGTAGCTGTATTGTCTCTTTTATGTTGTTTATATAAGAAATATAACTCCTAACGCTATACGTGTGAGTTATAGAATAAAAACAATTATTACCTGTAATGCATAAAATTTATTTTGTAATTCAGACATGTTCCCATAAAAAAGTCTTCTTCAGTGACAAATAAAATTAAAATGTTACGTATAAATAGAATAGTAGTCACCACATGGCTGAATGTAAGACAAAAGAATTGAAATATTCATAAAGTTCTAAACTCTTTGAACAAAATGTCAACATTTCAGAAACTTCTACGTGTCTTGTTGGTTCAAGTTTGTCACAAGACACGTGCAAAAGCTCCTAAATTTGCCGAATAGAACTTCCGTAAATTAAATAAAATGTTCAACTAGATTGTAACGGTTTTATTGTAATATGAACAGTTTACTTATAACTACTGCGAGTCTAAAACTTTTCTCCAGCTTTACTTATCATCATGTAAGTTGGCGTAAGGTTGTGCTAGTAAAAAGCAAGAAAAATTTGGAATGACAAATCCAAAACTTTCCTGTAGCTAGAAGAGGTACATCTAAACAACGAAGATAATATAAATAACATTATAAAAGAATAATTTGTTTTAAAATTTATTCAATATTTTTCTAAAGACAAAATTATTTATATGATTGAGGCTTTGACCAATC
>JBAIZL010000004.1:267061263-267103763 GCA_036971475.1 Prosapia bicincta | reverse complement strand
GTTTATTCACTACAACTGTTAGAAATATTGTTTATTCATTTTCAATTGGTAACAATGTTTACTATAGCAAGTCTTGTCATACGGCTTGACCATTTGTATTACTATAACTTATTTGTTTAATTCACTACAACTGTTAGAATAATTTTTTGTTTTTTTCAATTGGTATCAATGTGTAAAACATTTTAGGTGTGTTACATATTAAAAAAGATTCAGAAAACAAACGGGACGTCAAAAATTTTAAAATGTAAAACATAGATATAAATTATAAAAAAAATTCTATTTGGAACCGAAATATATGTAAGAGCACGAAATCTGTTTTGCAAAAAAGAAACTACTAGGCCGAGCTGCGAGGTTAAAGGTGCTCGCAAACCTAGGTAGCCGCACGCAAGCCATGCTTCTTCTCCTTATGTGTCGAAATGTAAACTGAAAAGGACCTCTTTCGAGATGCAGTAGCAAAGGACGCCTTTATTATTTTATAAAGTATTTTAATTAAATTTTTGTTTTCATTAGAAGGAATGTTGCTACCCGGATAAATGCCTTGAGAGGAAAGATCATTGCCGAAAGGCTGAATGTGGGATTCATTCCAGAATAAGTCTGGTCGGATCACCATAATCAAACAAGCAGCAAGTTGTACTATAAAAATTGTGTTTGAAAAGGATAACGTTTGAAAAACTTAACTTTAATCTTTCATGGCTTTATAAGCCAGTTCTCTGTCAAACAAAGTGTTTAAAGTGATATTGCAATGGAAAATAATAATTTAAATTCAATGTATAATCTTTAATGCATCTTAAATACATACAAACAATTTCAAATAAATATCTCGTGTTCTGCTTTAGATATTCATATAATAAATCTCTTAAATTAAATATGTATGTAACAAGGGTGAGCCAGCATTTCCAATATGTATTTATTTGTAATTTTTGTTTAATAGGCAAAAGCAAAATTTGATTTGTTTGAACTAACATTGTGTCTAAATTATTTGTGATATACATCATTCTTGTTTCAACTGAACATTTGATATTGCAGGTCAATCTTTAATAATGTAATGAATTACTGCAATCTTTAAAATCAATTAATTCCCTTAGAATTAAGTTATTTAACACGTTACAAATGTTTACTATAGCAAGTCTTGTCATTAGATTTGACTATTTGTATTATTTTTATTTAAACATTTATTTTTTTAATCCATTGCAGTTGTTATAAATGTTTATTGTTGATTGTTTATTGGTACCCATTTTTACTATTGCATTAGATTTGTGTTATATTTTGTTTCTTTCGTTACAACTGTTAAAAAGTTTGAATCATGTTTCGCTTTATTTGAATTGGTTTTGCTACTAATTACATTTCTGCTATACAATTTTCATTAACATTATTTAATTTATATTTGATTCTTGTTTTATAAATAATATTGTTTATTAATAATTCATGTATAGATAAAATTCAATTATACCTCTGTATTATCTAATTGTATGCATAATTTATTTAAAGTAAACTATTTTCATATATTGGGTTTATCTTCTCAAGGATATCAATAATGCATCATAATACTTATCATATAACAATCATAATAGTTTATCATATATATATATATATATATATATATATATATATATATATATATATACGGAGAGATAGATGAATACAACCCGGAAGGAAATTGTAATAAATGCGTATTTAAGGAATCATTATTAAAAATGTTTCCATGAACTAAAGTCTTGAATGGAAATAAAAGTTCAGTAATTATATTTAACCTAAACGTAGGGCTAGAAAAAAAGTTCATAATTGTTTCACCTAAAACACCGATTGTAGCTAAAAGTATAGTAATATATTATTATCTCAATATTTGCAACTGAACATTCATGAGCTAATTAATTAAATCCCTGTATATTTGCTGGATATATGCAATTAATTTGGCGTATCATTCATTGCCTGATAATAGTTTGTAGAGCGAAATTTCATTACTGGTAAGTTAGTAGGAACCTGAAAATCTAAACAATGCAACTGGTACTTTGGGTTATACATAATTAGAGAATGTATAGTGAAACCATTGAATACAATCCCAATGGCGTATAATTTAATCAAATATATAGTATACAACACACCAAAATTTTAATTTTCAAACAAATTTTGTGACATTGGGATGATTCTCAATATTTGTATAATGAATATATTTTATTAAAGCTTAGTATGTTAACAAGAGTAAGCAGTAACACATTCTCGAAACAAAAATACAAGATTATTTTTGTTGTTAAGGAACAATGGTAAATATAAGGGAGTTTGTATTTGAGCCAAAACATGGGGACAACTCGTCTGTCTATTACAGTGTTCCATGCAATACAATAATCCTTACCTTGAATATATGCAGACACAGCTATTGAGACGTGGCTAGGCGTTATGATCCCTGAGCTTTTATAGACGATTTTTATAATGTTCAAAGATAATGTTGTAATCACTCAAGTTATATGAACTTTAACACCCCGAAATGTCTCCACATTCTAAAAAGCAGATCAATTATGTTATTTATTGTAAAATAATATTTATATAACCAATAGTAATAGAAATAATTAAAACTTATAGTAGCTACAATGAAAAAACATAAACGATAAACAAATACTGTATTTAACTTTTTATTTATTACAATTTTAATTTACGTTCGACCTGATATTATAATAATTTAAGTTCTAAAAATTGTTAACTTTTCGCCTAACCATAGGTTCCCAAGCTGGCGGGGAGGGGGCATGAAGGCAAATCAAGAGGGGTATGAGACCAGTTGGAAAATAATAAGATAAATGCTCATATAGTTTCAATTAAGTACACAATTTATTAAAATTTAAAATAAAACTACACCTTAGATTCTTTTACATAGGTAAACTTACTGGGCAAGATGTTCAGAAAACTTAAATGTATGCAAAATTTGTTACTCTGCCAATATGGTTTTGACAAAATGGACAAATCTTCATTTTGGATAAAACACTTAAAAGTGTGTCTCAGAGTGTCGCGGGAAGATTATATTTGCCTTTTTCAAGCACCTACCTGTGTGAAAAAGCATTTCAGCACTTGTTGCATTAAAAACAAATTATAGGAACAAACTTGATGTTTCTAATGACTTGTGTTGTGCCTGTACTAAAATACAACCTAAAATAGGCATGCTAGTGAAATAAATACGAGCTCATCCATCTTACTAACAGATTTTCCTCTTATCAGATATACTTTACCATGAGAGTTAAAATTTGAAATGTTATATCATGTTTCTTGTAAAAGTATGTATAAATAAATTGTTTTCAATATATATATATATATATATATATATATATATATATATATATATTCTTGTTATTTTACATTATCCATTGTTTTTCCGTTGCACTGATTTTATGAAGTTAATATATTACTATTGTTAGTAATTTTATCCACCATTAAGTATAATGATTTTACACAATGGTCAAGTGACCGAAAGGCGCCTCATCACACAAGGTAAAATCATTGCACTTAATGGTAGATAAAATTACTTACAATAGTAATATATAAACTTCATATATATGTATATATATATATATATATATATATATATATATATATATATATATATATATATATATATACATATAATTTGTTTCTTTTCCATATCCCATACCATTTATTTGTAGTGTAAGTTGGAAGGGCGTGAAAGGCTTTAATTTCTAGAGAGGCGGCGTTTTACCAAAAAGTTTGGGAGCCCATGCTAAAGATTTCTTCAGCCTCACGTTTCTGCCGCTAAGATCGCTGCAATTATGCTTTTCGGTTCCACGTGAGGCTGAAGAAGTCGTTAGACGAAACCGCTACCTCCAAGTGTAAGTTAACAGTTTAACAACTTAGTAGTTTCAAATTGTAAAAAGTAAACAACCAGCTCGACATGGACGATTTTTTTAAATTTAATTTTTCGTTTTAAAGTTTAAATATATATTATTATACTGTATCTTACATTATGATTATCAATTCCCAACAGCATTTTAATATATTTTGTTGTTACGGTTGGATGCCAAAAGGGAGATAATGTACAATAAACAAAACTACTCTGAACAAATACTCTTGTATCTCCTCTTATAAGTAGGCACTAAATTCTTGATTATCAGCTAACGGAATCTACTTTGCGGTTATTCGCGGGTGTGAATTAGGTTAACGCCCCCCCCCCCCACAAAACACACTATCAGTTCACATCATATGATCATCTTCAAAGATGCCGCTTTTATTTCAAAGATTTCCGCAATCGAAACACGTTGTTTATAATAGAGTTGTTATGCAACAGCTACTAGTGCTTTTGCTTAGACGTTAATTCCAGATTATGATGAATAATTTACAAATCGAATTTCCTTTATATTAAAACAAATCGTATAATTTTTAAAAAATTCAGTCATAAAATATTATTTTAACAGCTGTTTTATTACTTATAGTGTAATATATTTTCTGATGGTACATTATAGGTTTCAAATATAATTATTTAATGCGTATCATTCAATAGATATATTTATATTTCAATAAATCACAACAAAATAAAGTCAATATAATCACAATGGAGATGTGTTTTTATTACGATATTTGAAATTAAAACGTTCTTGGGTGTCAATCAACCCAGAATCAATTATTTCATTTTATTTAAGCGTTTCAATGACACACACATCGAAAGTAAGTAAGACTAAAATATTTAAATATATATAACATAAAGAGTCAAAGATTAGAATTTAAGTAGCTACACTCACTCATAGCAATAACATTGTCATTTAAACAAGAATGAAAGATAAGTGGCGTTAAAAAATGCCATTTAGGTTAAGTATTTCAGGTTATCATTTATTGTTCTGTAAATGTCTTCGCCTTAGCCTTAGTAATAGGAATTACATTTTAGGCTAAGTAATTCATGTTTCTAACCTAAGGTTTTTGTTTATTGCTTTTTAAGTATCTTCCGTTTAGCTTAAAAGTAATAGGAATTACATTTTAGGCTAAGTAATTCATGTTTCTAACCTAAGGTTTTTGTTTATTGCTTTTTAAGTATCTTCCGTTTAGCTTAAAAGTAATAAGAATTACATTTTAGGCTAAGTAATTCAGGTTTCTTACCTAAGGTTTTTGTTTATTGTTCTGTAAATGTCTTCGCCTTAGCTTAAGTAACAGGAATTACATTTTAGGCTAAGTAATTCATGTTTCTAACCTAAGGTTTTTGTTTATTGCTTTTTAAGTATCTTCCGTTTAGCTTAAAAGTAATAGGAATTACATTTTAGGCTAAGTAATTCATGTTTCTAACCTAAGGTTTTTGTTTATTGCTTTTTAAGTATCTTCCGTTTAGCTTAAAAGTAATAAGAATTACATTTTAGGCTAAGTAATTCAGGTTTCTTACCTAAGGTTTTTGTTTGCTGCTTTTTAGGTATCTTCCGTTTAGCTTAAGTAATAGGAATAACATTTTAGGATCAGTAATTCAGGTTTCTTACCTAAGGTTATCGTTTGTTGCTTTTCAAGTCTCTTCCGTTCAGCTTAAGTAATAGGAATTATATTTTAGGCTAAGTAATTCAGGTTTCTTACCTAAGGTTTTTGTTTGTTGCTTTTTAAGTATCTTCCGTTTAGCTTAAACAATTTGTACTTTTACCAAATTGTAAAAAGTAAACAATCAGCTTAACATGAACTACGATTTTTTCAAATTTAATTTTTCGTTTTAAAGTTTAAATATATATTGTTATACTCTATCTTACATTATGATTATCAATTCCCAACAGCATTTTAATATATTTTGTAGATACGGTCGGATGTCAAATGGAAGATAATGTACAATAAACAAAACTACTCTGAACAAATACTCTTGTAACTCTTCTTATAATTAGGCACTAAATTCTTGATTATCAGCTAACGGAATCTACTTTGCGGTTATTCGCGGGTGTGAAACTTTTTGGAAGTATTGTATATACCACTAGACTCTTTGGTTGAAAAATGGTTAAACGAAAAAAAATTGTGATAAAGATTAGCAAAACTACAACTGGTTTCAAAAATAGTAAACGAAACTTCAATATAAAAAAGATAAGTTTGAAATACGGAATATTGAATAAATATTTGAAAAACCTTACTAACATCAATTGCCATCCAATGAAACTTTAACAAAATTTATTTGAACTTTGATTGGATGAATAAAAACGTATTTTATTAACGATTGAAAACTTGTACAAGATCAGGAGAGTGTGAAAAAATAGAAAGAATATTAAAAAACAGATATTAGAAATTATAGGTTGTTATATCTAATTTCAACCTTTTATAATATAGGTTCTGCATTGATTTTATATCTGTCAAGTTAAATGGGTTTAGCGTGTTTCGAATGGATATAAGTTATATAAACATTTTATGTGAACATTTCATAATTAAATGCGTGCTAGGAAGATTCCTGCTTACGCAGCTTTAGTATTATATAGGTGTGAGAACAGAGCCCCGGCAGTGTGTAAGTCGCCTCTGTATCGCACAGACGTTTTCCACTCCGATTGAGTGCATATCAATTGTATTGTTTTTATTAAGTAAAATTTATATAACAGTTTTCTAAATTAATTGTTTATTAAATTCAAAGGTTTGTAAAAATAAAAATCATTTTTAAAAACCTTTCTTGCTTAATATAAAACGTAACTGGCGCAGTCGGTAGGACACCTCAAGGAAGTTAACGAATATAACGTCCGTCGGTTTTAACCGTTAATTGAGGAAACCTTAAGTAGAGTGAATATCTACAACCACTTAATAGAGCGCATATCTATTAAGAACAAGAGCGAATATCGTGTAGGTGAAAAGTGAAAAGTGAAAGTTGTTCAAATGAGCAAAGTATTTTGGATCAACTTGTAAGTAGATCTTAAGATATAGAATTAAGAAAAAGTAGAGTAAATACTTTTTAATTTTATATAATTGATTTTTAATTTTATTATTTTAAAGAAAATAATATTTTAAAATGGCAACGCCAACATTAAAGAAGGAATATCTAGACATGATTCCTGAGTATAGTGGAGAGCCCACTATGCTCCACAGATTCGTTTCCATATGTGATAAAGTAGTAAATAAATTTTATGTAAGCGAAAATCCAGAGGATTTTCAAAATGAATATCTATTTTCTTCTATACTAGCTAAGTTAAAAGGCCAAGCATTAGAAATGGTAGTAAACTCAAACTCATATAACTGGTATGAGATTAAAAAAGTATTATTAACCAGCTATTCAGACAAAAGAGATTGTTTTACTTTAAATTTAGAAATGGCTGAGTTAAAACAAGAGAATAACGAATCACCTTTTAAATTTTATGAAAGAATTCAAAAACTATTAAATTTACAAATTTCATTTTTTGTTAATAAAGAGCCACAAGGACAATTGGCCAAAGATGTTTTAATAGAATATGTTCAGAAACTAGCTTTAAGAGTTCTCCTTAGAGGTTTACATGAACCTGTAGGATCGCTAATGCGAACCAAAAATCCAGATTCCCTTAGCGAAGCACTTAATATGCTTACTAACGATTTTCAATTTAAAAATAACAAATTATTTCAAAATGTTAAACAGAACATTCCACCTAGGGCCCCACAATACCCGCCTATTCGCAAGCCCCTTCCTAACAAACAAACCTTCCAAAATTATAGGCCCAACTACCAAAATAATCCTAACCAATTTACTAAACCTAACTCATACGTACAGCAAAATCAACAACCGAGACAGTCTAACAACTACACACCATTAAAAGTTCATCAAAAATTTGAACCAGAACCAATGAGCATTTCCACACGTCAAACAGGGAACACAATTAGACAAAATAGACTTTATCAGATGACAGGGAAACCAATAGAAAAAGAAAATTACGATCAAACTATGAATCGATTAACTAAAGAGATGACTAACTCTTATCTGACCGAACAAACAGATTATGAACCGCAAGAGGACCCTGACAGCTACATAGACTTTGATGATTCCCCGCAAGAGGAAAACGCATGCGGATTCACTCAAGAGGACAATCATACCCAAAATCATTTTTTAGGACTAACCACATTAAAAAGACATTTTCCATAATGCATATAGAAGACGACACAAACGAACTACCGTACATCCACGATCCCAAGACCAATTTAAAGATGCTGATTGACACTGGAAGTACGAGATCATTTATTAAAAAATCAATAGCTTTCCAATTTTTCAAAAACACTCTAAAACAAGAGCCATTTGAAGTGAGTACAGCTCATGGAGTATCAAAAGAAAAATACAGTTGTACGCTACCACTCTTAGGAAAAGAAACAACCAAATTCTATTTATTTGATTTCCATAAAGATTTTGACTTACTCCTTGGATTAGATAACATAAAAGAATTAAAAATTAATTTAAATTTTGTGAATGATAAATTAATATTTCGCAATAAGCAAATGCCGATTAAATATTTTAACACAGAAGAACAAAATAATAATAATAATAATAATAATAAAATTAAAAGCGAATGTCAGGAACAGAAAGCAAAAAAGGGAACAAGTTATGTTATACAAGCCCGCGCTAGCCAAACGATTAAATTTAGAATACAAAATATTCAAGATGGAGAAGGACTCTTACCATACAAAAACTTAAATGGATTAGAAATTCCGCAGTGTATAGTCTCAGTACACAAGGGAGAAGCCTACTGCCCTATAATAAACAACACAGAAGTAAATGTAGAATTAACAGTAAATGAACCATTAGAATTAAAATCTTTAGAAGAATACAATATCCTTAGACCTGATGCAATGCAAACGAACGCTAATTTCAATTTATTAGACTATAAACAAAAAAATTCGAGAAGGAAAAATTAGATTTATCAAAATTTAGAATGGAACATATGAACTCGGAAGAAAAATCCGCTATAACAAGTTTAATAAAAGATTATGCAGATTTATTCCATATTGAGGGAAACGATTTAACTTTTACCAACCAAATAAAACATGTTATTAGGACTACTGATGAAATTCCCGTATACTCCAGAAATTATAGATATCCAGAGATTTACAAGAACGAAATTAATAAACAAACTGAGGACATGCTTGAACAAGGAATTATTAGACCTTCAAATTCTCCATGGAACTCTCCTGTCTGGATTGTACCCAAAAAACAAGACGCTTCTGGCAAAAGAAAATTTCGATTAGTAATAGATTTTAGAGGATTAAACAAGAAAACAATTGACGATAAATTTCCCTTGCCAAACATTACCGACATATTAGATAAATTAGGACGATCTCAGTATTTTACAACTTTAGATTTAGCCTCAGGATTTCACCAAGTAGAAATGGATAAAAATAGCATAGAAAAAACAGCGTTTTCAACAGAAACGGGACACTATGAATTTTTAAGAATGCCATTTGTACTAAAGAATAGCCCCCCTACATTTCAAAGAATTATGAATAACATTCTGAGAGGAATCCAAAATGAAACATGTTTAGTTTATTTAGACGATATTATAATTTACTCCACTAGCCTCCAAGAACATATACAAAGACTTAAAGAAGTATTCGACAGATTACGCAAAGCCAACTTTAAAGTACAGCTGGATAAAACAGAATTTTTAAGAAAAGAAGTAGCGTATCTAGGGCATGTTGTTACACCGGAAGGAGTAAAACCTAACCCAGCAAAGATTTTGGCAATCAAAAACTATCCAATACCCAAAACCACCAAACAAATTAAAGGATTTTTAGGACTAATAGGCTATTATCGAAAATTTATTAAAAACTTCGCCAAGATAACAAAACCGTTTACTAACTGTTTAAAGAAAAATGCAAAAATAAATATAGAAAATCCAGACTTCATTGAATGTTTTGAAACATGTAAAAATATACTGACTAATGAGCCCCTTCTACAATACCCAGATTTTGAAAAGGAGTTTACTCTAACAACAGACGCTAGTAATTTTGCACTAGGAGCAATTTTAAGCCAGGACAAAAATGGAAAGGACCTTCCTATAGCGTATGCCAGCAGAACTTTAAATGACAGCGAAACTAATTACTCCGCGATTGAAAAGGAATTATTAGCAATCGTATGGTCTACCAAACACTTCAGGCCTTATTTATTTGGAAAAAAATTTAAAATTTATACAGACCATAAACCTTTACAATGGTTATTTTCAGTTAAAGAACCAAATTCCAAGCTTTTAAGATGGAGATTAAAACTAGAAGAATATGATTATGACATAAGATACAAAAAAGGCAAATTAAACCAAAACGCCGATGCTTTATCTAGAATACTATTGAACGTTACTGATAAAAGGTCAACAAACACCCAACACACTGTAGAACCAGACCTTGAATTATCTCCAGCGAACTTACTGAGTCGTTACTTCCCGGAATTGAATGAAGATAATGAGTCTATGGTCGTACAACTCGACGCAACAGATAATGCCAACTTAGAGTACGATCAAGAAAGTGACAGTCAAACCGTGCATTCCAACTTCGAAGGGAACACCCAAATAGAAATACCAATTTCCGACGAACCTGTAAACTTTGGGAGAAATCAAATATTTTTGTCATTAGTAAAATACGAACCAAAGAAAGTAAAAATTATAAAACTATTCGGAACTTCAAAAATTCGTTTAATGGTCGAAATATCAGAAAATAACTTTAAAGAAGACATAGTTAACTTTGTAAAATCATATTTGGTACCCAAAATAAAATATAATCTATATTTTGAAGACGATTTTTACGAGAAATTTGCATCATGCGTAGCCAAAAATTTCAAACAAACTGAACTAAATTTGGTTAAGTGTAATAACAAACTCTTAGACCTAACTTCGGAAGAAGATACCTTAGAAACGATAAGTAATTATCATGTCAGCAAAACCAATCACCGAAGGATACAAGACACATACGAACAAATTAAGCGAAGATATTATTGGCCTAATTTAAAATCACTAATCCAAAATTTCATAAATCAGTGTGACATATGTCAAAGAACCAAATATGACAGAATCCCCTTACAATTAGAGATGAACTTGACGCCTACAGCTGCAAGGCCTTTCCAGATAATTCACATCGATACTATCTCTTTAGAAAAGAATGCGTTTATCAGCATTGTCGACAGTTTCACAAAGTATGCTCAAGCTTATCGCTTGGGAAGCTCTCAAGCTACAGAGATTGCAGACAAGTTATTAGATTACTTTGCGCAGTTCTGCTTACCAACAGTTATTATCTCAGACAATGGAACGGAGTTTAATAACAGGATTGTGAAGGAGATATTAGACCTGCATAAAATCAAAATCCATTTTATCAGTACACAAAACCCCCAATCAAACGGATTATGTGAAAGATTTCATTCCACCTTAATAGAACACATAAGGCTGTTAAACAATCAAATCGAATTTAAAAAAGACAGTATAATTAAGAAAGTCAAATATGCTATAATTGCCTATAACAATAGCATTCATTCAGTCACAAAATTAACGCCGTGCGAAGTCTTATTTGGACACATAAATTCAAACTCTTTATTAGATATAGATTTAGAAAAACAAATTGTAAATGACTACGTTTTAAACCATAAGGAAAAAACAAAAATACTTTACGAAAACATTAGGGATAGCAATCAAAGAATTAAAGAAAAAGTTTTAGAAAAAAGGAATGTAAACAAAGAACCACTTCCAGAAATACCATCTGAAGTTTATATAAAGTCAGTTCAGAAGCAAAGCAAAACGAAAAACAGATATAGCAAGGAAGAGATAGCTTCAATAAACAAGGAAAGAAAAACTGGTAAAATAAAGCCTAGACATCATAACACAAAAGACAAGATACATTTGTCGAAAATTAAAAGGCCTAAGAAGATAAAAAATGTAATTAATGCTCAAAATAATTTTCCAGGTCCCTCCTGTTCGTCATTGGCACAGCCACCGACTCAGCAGAGATCAGAGAAGTCAACAACAACCTCGGAATAATCCCAATAGACCTTGGGCCGGCCAAATTAGAATCTTCCTACCATACCTTTGTCCACTATTTTGATGTAAGAAACTTAGTAGCTCATCTAAATAACATTGATGCTTATTATTATGACGTATTGCAAAATTTTGAAACTAGTTGCTACAATTGTAACGGTAGCTTATTAAACAATGAATATGTAACCGATAACAGTAATAGAATAAGAGATATTGTTAATTATTTTAAATATGTTAATCACAGTAAAAATGTAATAGAAGAAAAATTAGAAATTATACTCTTAAGAGAGAATGGTAACAAAAGAACAAAAAGAGGTCTTATAGATGGACTAGGGTCCGTTATCAAATCTTTAACAGGCAATTTAGATGCATATGATGGTATAAAATATGACAAAATAATTAAAGATATTGAAAATGAGCAAATTAAGATTAATTATCAAATTGAATCTCAATACTCCTTTAGTAATAATATTATGAAGGAATTAAATAAAACTTTTATTGTAATTGATGAAAATTTTGTAGAATTAAAAAATAAGTTAAGTATTGTGAATCGTAATGTAAATGACTTTGTTGAACTAGAAAAATTTAGAAGTATTCTAAACCAATTGAACATTTTATATGACATGATGTTACAGGTAATCACAGATTTAGAAAATTCTCTTACATTTTGTAAACTAGGTGTTGTACACCCTAGTGTTATTTCAACCCAAGAATTATATGAAGAATTAAACAAAATTTATAAATATTATAATGAGAGGTTACCTTTAGAACCTAAAATGGAAAATATGTGGGAATTAGAGAACCTAATTAAAGTTAATTGTAAACTAAATTCTGAAAGGATTGTTTATTTTATAAATTTACCCATTGTAGAAAAAACTCAATTTAAATTGTATAAATTACACTCTATACCCACAAAATATGAAACAGATTATGTAACAATTATACCAAAAGTAAGGTACATATTAGTGTCTAACTCTGTAATATTAGGTTTAAACAATGAATGTAACTATAAAACCGATTCCATATACTTTTGCTCATTCGACATTCTAACACACCATAAATTAGACTGTGAAGTGTCCATTATCAGGAACAACGATGCCAGCAACTGTGAATATACTGCATTGGAAGTTACAGACAACTTAATTAACTGGATCCCAGAAATCAACCTTTACCTAGCGACCTTCCCCAACAAGCAGACTCTGGAAATTACCAATCGCAAGGCAACTACCACCGTCACCCTTCAAGGCATATATTTGATAAAAACTAATAATGATTCAATCTTTTTCAACAACATGAAACTGAGCCATACATCAACAACTTCGGGAGGCCATCCTATTTTCATGGACACGTCCAAACTACAATTTTCAATGAGTAAAATGCCAGAATTCTCAGTAAACGTTAAACGCCTAGAGTTGGACAAAATAAACACAGAAATCATCTCAAGAATTGACCCAACTATGGAAATAACCCACCACATCAGTATCTGGACTATTGCCCTTTACGGAGGCGTATTCAGCAGCCTTATATACTTCGCCCTCATCAGGAAGAAGAAGAAGACTTCAACCAACGCCGAAACTTCGCCAACCCTCGAAGTTCTCTTTAGGGATGGAGGAGTTATATAAACATTTTATGTGAACATTTCATAATTAAATGCGTGCTAGGAAGATTCCTGCTTACGCAGCTTTAGTATTATATAGGTGTAAGAACAGAGCCCCGGCAGTGTGTAAGTCGCCTCTGTATCGCACAGACGTTTTCCACTCCGATTGAGTGCATATCAATTGTATTGTTTTTATTAAGTAAAATTTATATAACAGTTTTCTAAATTAATTGTTTATTAAATTCAAAGGTTTGTAAAAATAAAAATCATTTTTAAAAACCTTTCTTGCTTAATATAAAACGTAACTTATATGTATAGTTTCTGAAAATCATTTGACTATCGGTATTTCAAAAACAAGTGATTTTCTTCTCTTGTTGTACACTTAAATGCTCTCAAGGTCTCTCAAATAGGGTCGATAGCCACACAGGATTAAGACCCGAGTCTGAGGGTCCGGACCTTAATTGAGGCCAATCGTAAGGGGCAGCGGTCCGAACGATCTATCAGGACCGAACTAATCAGGCGGGGTATCCAGGTACGTAAAACTGGCCGTTCGGAAGGCTCTAAAAAAGCGGTTGTAGCTCGTCTCGTCCCACAGGAATGCCAGTCACCAGTCTAGGCCTTAAATCAAAGTCGTAACGCACTCGCATATTGGTATAAGTCAAATTTTATATGCTGGGATTTGGTTCTCAGATAGAAATTGTGTATTCGCCGTCTAGGAAACATCAGGCAATGTCGTTATTCCTCGTCGGAGGCATAAATAAGTCTCAACACTTAGACAATCCTCTTGGCACGATCCCGTGAACGCCTTATTTACATTTGTTGTTATATTCACTATAATTATTAACTATTAATAATTCACAAAAAAATGACGCAACCCTATGAGCCAGCCGAAGTCCAAGGGTCTATGTTTTTGAAAATACCTGCGAGCCACCCTTCCCTCGTCCTCGGCCATTCTCCACGACCCGCAGCTCACAAGTGCCAGCTTATAAACTTTTACCTACGCCACCCAGCCCCTCCACCCGTCTCGGGTCGGACGCTAATCACCCTGGCAAACATGAGTTTGAGGTTGAACTCGTGGGGGCCAGGGTTTCATATATCGAAATATGAATTTAACATAAGAATCTATACTTGTGTTAATTGACAGGGCGGTGAAATCGAAAGATAAGTACTACTTGTCACAATTATTTCTTCCACCGCCTTTCTTTCTTCTACACTTTACCGCAAAACACACTGCCGAATGTACATTCAGTTCAGAAAGAAAATAGTGTTTATAAACTTTCAAGTAACTTACAGTATATTCTCTGAGCAGCCAATAAAGTTGAATACAACGTTACGGTTGTAAGCCAGGCAACTTGCAAGTTTACTTATTAATAACAAAATACATCTAAGGCCTTTCTTATTGAGCACATATTACGAAGTGATGTTACACTGACACTTTCAAGTCTTTCTATTATACGTTATCCTTTAGGTTGAGGAATTCTTATACACACTCTATGTTATTGATAATATACCGTATATTATTGCTAAACTGTACTGAATAAAATACGAATTGAACGAGCTCTTTCTTCCGGCTTCAGGAAAATGAAAAGAAACGGAAAAATGACAGAGATATTAAAAACATTCCATTTAACTACAGATATATAGGGTTGCATAAAATATAACTTATGTGATAGGTTATATTTTATTTAAATTACATTATTTTATAATATTTATGTTTGATATAATTTATATTAAACATAAATAATCATTTTATATTTTTTTGTATTTATATTTAAATATAAATTAAAGTTAAATTTATTCTTACGATACAGTAGAAATATTGAAATTGTTTTTAAGTTATATATTTCTAATAATAAATCACACTGCAAGCACATGTTTTAAAACTTGTATTTTACGTGTATGAATACTATGATAAGTCATCGAGACCTAATATAAACAGAAAAATACCGGCTACACAACAAATATTTTTGTCAGATACAAATGAAATAGTTTATCTCTACCAATTATAATATTATTCGTATTTAAACAGACACTGCAAATTGAATGATTGCGTTATTCACATTTCAAACAATCGATTATGCATTTTCCATAAATGTACACAAACCATATTGTATTTAAATACGCCCACCGCATTCTATTCATAGGTGGAGGGCTATAAATGGTAACATTTTATGCTCATTTAAATTAATACTTTCTATAAATATCGTTCAGACATGAATTTGCTTTTGCGTTGATTTACTGTACAACACGAAGCTGCGTACCTTTTCCCATTTACAATGTGTTATTTAATACTTATAGGTAAATAGTTACTCGGATTGAAAATACCAAGGCATTCTAAATGAGAGACTGTGTGCAAGCTTAACAACTAGTTGTTGCAGTAAAATAGGCTGGACATTTCGTTGAAAATATTTTCCCAAGGTGACTTGTTCAACGGATCGGCAAAAGTTTGATCTGATGTAAGTTTGTAATACTAGCTATTATGCTAATATTTTTGTATCATGACTTCACTTCATTGACATTATAATTATTATACATTAATTATGTATGGCCACGTTTTACGCTTTGCACGCATGAATAATTCCATTGTATGTGTTAGTAATGTCATTCTTTAGTAGTTGCAGAGTGTCTCCACTGTTACCGTACGCAGAATCTTTCCTTGTACACAAAAAAATCAATTGTTGTTATAACCATGGTCAAACTTTGCTGGAAATAATCCTGCCCAGGAAGATACCTTTATAGGAAGAGCTAATGTAAAATTAACTGCTTGTTCTTGGTTTATCTTCAACGATTTCCCAGATATTTTTCTAAATAAGTTGGCCAGCAAAACGGTAAGTGATTTCGAAACTTATATACCTTGAAAATTCTGAATAAATTCATCTTCACTTCTGTTAGTAATGCTTGTATAGCTAACCACAACTAGCTCAGCCATGCTTTCTCGTGTACTGCCACTTTCGAAAACATATTACATTTAAAGAATTTTCTGTACATCAAATGTTTCTACATCCGATATGTCTACACATATTTCAAGATTGTTTGTTATTTTATACCGACGCTAATATATCATCGAATTTATCTAATATCGACCATCGCATTCCAGTCAGTGTTCTAACAGTCCTTATCATCTTTGTAGGGAAGTATTTATACTGACTCAACACAGCCCTGCCCCTCCTGTCTCACCTAATGCGATCTCTTAAGGTCAAATGCACGGTTAAATGTTATGTACTATATAAATTCGAGTACATTTTTCTGATTCTACTAATATTAAAATATTTTCTTTTGTTCACGGGTTTCGGAATGACTTCATTTTCAAAACCTGAATAGTAACTTACTAATATTTTATGAATTTTAACTTGGGCTCCAGTTATTCGACCACTCGGATTCATATATATAAATAATACCTCCTTGAATTATTTATTTTGAGATTTTAACTATTTCTTTAGTTTCTTTTTGAACACAATTTTGGTTTTGAAAATAGATTCAATCTGAGATACGTAAACAAGGGAAAATTTTATAATGTTAGGGAACGATGAAAAATGTACTCGAATATATATTCGATAACTTTATTTATTCTGCCAAGTCAACAATTTCGCGAACAGATCCTTGAGAAATTTAGTAGTTTTAGCTGTGCTTAAGTCGTATACTCATGTTCTAAGCCTCACACTGTACTATCCTCTCAGCACGTAAATATCCTATTGGACGTGGCTCGACGACCTTGTAAATATCCCGCTCATGAACCATGTGTCTAATTCTGTTAAGTACTTCAACTGGCTTTAAACTGTATAAGCAAGCAGGCGAGACGACAGCCCAGCATTAGAACCATGGAGTAGAAAATACTTTAGTGAAACTCCTCAAGTCCCTTCTCTACTCTCGTTAAAAGATGATAATCCCCAAATGCGCAGGTCCCAAATCTACTCCTAATTAATGCTGGGATTTATGGTCCAATAAGGTTTACATGTGTTACAAATCCTTCAGTTTCTTGTCTATTCTCGTTAAAAGATGTTAATCCCCAAATGCGCAGGTCCCAAATCTACTTCTAATTAATGCTGGGATTTACGGTTGAATAAGGTTTACATGTGTTAAAACTCCTTCAGTTTCTTGTCTATTCTCGTTAAAAGATGTTTATCCCAAAATGCACAGTTCCAACTACTCCTAATTAGTTCTGGCACTTACTGTCCAGCTACGTTTTTATATGCTAAAGCTCCTCCAGTCTTTTGCCAACCATCGTTAGAAGATAATATTCCCCAACTGCGCAGGTCCCAGATCTATTCCTAATTAGTGCTGCCTTACTGTCCACCAATGTTTTCAAATACAGATATTTTCAGATATAATGGATTGAAAACTTTTCTCGATTTATTTATCCAAAAGATATAAAAGTAAAGATTTATATATCAATAAAAATTATTTTAATAATTGAAAAAATATGTTTTTATCGAGTGTCACCATTCCTTCTTGATTTATACTCAGGTGTTTTATCAGTATGGAGGCGCAATGACCAGGATTCTTAAAGGATGAACTTTGTAAAATATGAACGTAAAAATAAAGTTAGGCCTTTGAGATACAGCATAAAATGAATAAACATGACGGAATACCAAATGAAATTTTTAAAGGAAGTAGTGTGTTTTATTTTGACGCTTTATTTCAAGAAGTTTGTCGGGTATTACATTTGTAGGGCATAACTGTATTACCGTCAATACACCAAAGTGGAACTCGGGCTTGGAGCGTCCTGCGATAATCCTGTTACGCAGATTTTGTTTCAGCGACCAGATTTACATTAAAACAAAATTTCTCTGAAAGTTGGCAGCTTATGCACAAGGAAAAACGTCCATGTACCTCGTTATCGTTGGCTTTGAAGTTTCCAATCTTTTGTGCGATTTTAGAAATCATTCAGCTTTGTGTTTTCCCTTGCAAATGAATGCTCCCTTTATAACTTCTCAACTTATTCAAAACATGTAAAATTTTGAAAAATTATAATATTTTTAAAATTCCTGTAGATGGCGATAATTTCTGTTTGTCGTGCTAGCATTAACCTTCTTTTCCAAAAACCTCATTTGAAATGAAATATACAGTTTTAAAATGAAAGCCTAGTATCGAAGTTAGCTCAACCTTAGGTAAGAAGCCTGAATTACTTAGCCTAAAATGTAATTCCTATTACTTTTAGGCTAAACGGAAGATACTTAAAAAGCAACAAACGATAAACTTAGGTCAGAAACCTGAATTACTTAGCCTAAGGTGTAGTTACTTAAGCTAAAGCGAAGACACTCAAAGAGCAACAAACAATAACCTTAGGTTAGAAACCTGAATTACTTAGCCTAAAATGTAATTCCTATTACTTTTAAGCTAAACGGAAGATACTTAAATAGCAACAAACGATAACCTTAGGTAAGAAACCTGAATTACTTAGCCTAAAATGTAATTCCGATTACTTTTAAGCTAATGGGAAGATACTTAAAAAGCAACAAATGATAACCCTAGGTAAGAAACCTGAATTATTTAGCCTAAAAAGTAATTCCTATTACTTAAGCTAAACGGAAGATGCTTAAAAATCAACAAACGATAACATTAGGTAAGAAACCTGAATTACTTAGCCTAAAATGTAATTGCTGTTACTTTTAAGCTAAACGGAATATACTTAAAAAGCAACAAACAAAAACCTCATGTTAGAAACCTGAATTACTTAGCCTAAAATGTAATTCCTATTACTTTTAGGCTAAAGGGAAGATACTTAAAAAGCAATAAACAAAAACCTTAGGTAAGAAACCTGAATTACTTAGCCTAAAATGTAACTCCTATTACTTTTAAGCTAAACGGAAGATACTTAAAAAGCAACAAACGATAACCTTAGGTAAGAAACATGAATTAATTCGCCTAAAATGTAATTCCTATTACTTTTAAGTTAAACGGAAGATACTTAAAAAGCAACAAATGATAACCCTAGGTAAGAAACCTGAATTACTTAGCCTAAGGTGTAGTTCCTATTACTTAAGCTAAAGCGAAGACACTCAAAGAGCAACAAACAATAACCTTTGGTTAGAAACATATATTACTTAGCCTAAAATGTTATTCCTATTACTTATGCTAAACGGAAGATACTTAAAAAGCAACAAACGATAACACTAGGTAAGAAACCTGAATTATTTAGCCTAAAATGTAATTCCTATTACTTTTAAGTTAAACGGAAGATACTTAAAAAGCAACAAACTATAACCTTAGGTAAGAAACCTGAATTATTTAGCCTAAAATGTAATTCCTATTACTTTTAAGCTAAACGGAAGATACTTAAAAAGCAACAAACGATAACCTTAGGTAAGAAACATGAATTAATTCGCCTAAAATGTAATTCCTATTACTTTTAAGCTAAACGGAAGATACTTAAAAAGCAATAAACAAAAACCTTAGGTTAGAAATCTTAATTACTTAGCCTAAAATGTAATTCCTGTTACTTAAGCTAAGGCGAAGACATTTACAGAACAATAAACAAGAACCTTAGGTAAGAAACCTGAAATACTCAACCTAAATGGCATTTTTTAACGCCACTTATCTTCCATTCTTGTTTAAATGACAATGTTATTGTTATGAGTGAGTATAGTTACTTAAATTCTAATCTTCTACTCTTTATGCTATATATATATATATATATATATATATATATATATATATATATATATATATATATATATATATATATATATATATATATATATATATTTAATATTTTAGTCTTACTTACTGGCGATGTGTGTGTCATTGAAACGCTTAAATAAAATGAAATAATTGATTCTGGGTTGATTGACACCCAAGAACGTTTTAATTTCAAAAATCGTAATAAAAACACATCTCCATTGTGAATATATTGACTTTATTTTGTTGTGATTTATTGAAATATAAATATATCTATTGAATGATAAGCATTAAATAATTATATTTGAAACCTATAATGTACCATCAGAAAATATATTACACTGCAAGTAATAAAACAGCTATTAAAATAATATTTTATGACTGAATATTTAAAAATATATACGATTTGTTTTAATATAAAGGAAATTCGATATGTAAATTATTCATCATAATCTGGAATTAACGTCTAAGCAAAAGCACTAACAGCTGTTGCATAACAACTCTATTATAAGCAACGTGTTTCGATTGCGGAAATCTTTGAAATAAACTCGTCATCTTTGAAGATGATCATATGACGTGAACTGATAGTGTGTTTTGTGGGGGGGGGGGGGGGTTACCTAACAACTCAAAATTATAAGAAATATATTGATATTTTAAAATATGTTTAAATATAAATGTTTTTAAGTAGCTCTTAACAGCCTTGAATATAATAAATAGTTAATATTGAAATTTAATCTCCAAATTTAATCTCAGCTCGTTATATTTTTGTATTTGCATAATTATTAGCATTTTAACATTGACATTGATATTTGAAATTATAAAACACCATAAGACTAATTCCCATATAAAAAAAAACGTGTAAAAAACTGTACAGGTAGTTAAAAAGTACGAAAATAAAGCAGGAGAAACCATTTTATAAACCTTATAAAAAGCAAGAATTATTATATTTTTAATTAAATTTTAATATTATTTGAAACCTTTCTAAAAGGAAAGGTTATGATTTTATTTTCAACGAAAGCTTGAGTATTTTTGTGAGATTTAAATGGAAACATTTGAAGAAAACTTTTCATAATTGTATTTCGAATCTTTTTAAAGCTTGCCTGATTTATCTAATTATAAACTTTAGTTTTTTTATTATCCAATATGACCTGCAAACGTCAATTAACGCCTTTATTAATATTTATTATTGACCATTTCAGTGTACATTGTATAAATAACATTGAAAATACCTTCAAAAACGATGTAATTTCTCAATAAGTGAGGTAAATATATTCAGACACTATATTTCACCAATCAAATATATTTACGTGCGCTGAAACGTTTGTCAACATTTCGAGATAACTAATATATGACCTACGATGTACAGAGCTGCTTTTACAAACGTAAACTTCTTCACAAGCTCTATAATCAAGTACAGTAGCATTAAATCAAACAAGCAAGGTGAAATATTTTAAGGTTTTGAATGATGCTTGCAACTCTATTACGCTTTGTGGAATGAATAGAATAAATTATGTTAAGTCTACAGGAGACCAGCAATATCAAACATTCTGTATTTAATTTTAAAACTTTAGTGTACCGTAGTATTTTAATAAACTTATTAGGCCTAATAGAAGCTAAATTTTGAATTTGAAATAAAATATCAATCTGTATATAATGAATTTTATTACAGGACTATAAGTTTTCTCGATTAATTATAAAACTCTAATATCTTATATAAAAAATTAAAGTTGTAAGCTGTGAATTGTTTTCATACAATTCCCATTTTCATGGGAGACTTATCTTTCGATATACTATCTACGTGACAAATTTGGAAAAAGCTTAAAGCTTTATTTTTTCAAAAAAGAAAAAAAACTACTGTTTTTGTAAAATAAATAACGATTTTGATGACAAAACTGATTCCTACAAATTTTATTGAAAGTTTAAGTGATTCCTGGCATCAGTCGCCATTATGGTGTGGAAGAAAGCACCGAGAGATATTGCCCTCGAGGCGCTTATTGCCGTTGATAACCCTTTCATTCGCAGCAATGAGTCAGTTGTCGTGACCCAGCGACAGATCTCCCGATTTAACCTATTGGGACTTTTACTTGTGGGGTTGCTTGAAGGCCGAGGTTTTCACAAATCGACCCAGAAACCTGCCTGACCTGAAGCAAGCAACACACGAAAAACCCCAGCGTATAACACAAAACATGCTGGAGAGAAGCCTTTACGAGCTTCAGATATCGCTTGCAGCAGTGTATTGACAACCAGGGCCACCACCTCACTGACATTTTTTTTAAAACCAAGTAGGATAAAACTTCCCGTGTCATACAAAAAAAAAAAAATAAATAAATTTGTTGCATTCGAAAACCAATGTTTTTATTTACGTTTAAAAAAGTACGGTAACTGGGTTGAAGGAACGGCGGTGGTAGGACGTGTGAGTACGGAAACTGTGTTGAAAGAACGGCGGTGATAGGACGTGTGAGAAAGAGAACTGGGTTGAAGGAACAGCGGTGGTAGGACTTGTGAGTACGGAAACTGTGTTGAAAGAACGGTGGTGGTAGGACGTGTGAGAAAGAGAACTGGGTTGAAGGAACAGCGATGGTAGGACTAGTGAGTACGGGGACTGGGTTGAAGGGAACGGCGATGATAGGACGTGTGCGTACGGGAACTGGGTTGAAGGGACAGCAGTGGTAGGACTTGTGAGTACGGAAACTGTGTTGAAAGAACGGCGGTGGTAGGACGTGTGAGAAAGAGAACTGGTTTGAAGGAACAGCGGTGGTAGGACTTGTGAGCACGGAAACTGTGTTGAAAGAACGGCGGTGGTAGGACGTGTGAGAAAGAGAACTGGATTGAAGGAACAGCGGTGGTAGGACGTGTGAGTACGGGGACTGAGTTGAAGCGAATGACGTGGTAGGAAGAGTGAGTGGCAAAGGGATAAATTTATTGGTGAAACAGGAAATTTGGAATAACACTGCAAAGTTATTAAAATAATCGTTAAGAGTAAAGAAAGTAGTGCAGAGAAGCGATTCGAGGGACGGCCGACCAAACTTCGAGGTGCAGTGAGCGAGAAGGCGAGACCAAGAAATACCATCATCCCAACCATAAGGTTAGTCCAAGGACAACTACACATGTTCCGTGAGCCACTATATATATATATATATACATACATACCTATATATATATATATATATATATATATATATATATATATATATATATTATCTATTTACATCAAATTACTTCAAAATTTAGGGTTGAGGAATATATTTTATTAATTTATAATTATTTTAAATCTGGTAAATATTCTAAGAGAAATATTAATTTGGTCAACAAGAAAACCTAACAGACACGATGAAAAAATGTGGACAAAACAGGCCGTTAAAATGGAATAACGTTATCGTTTGGCTTTTTCGTTTCGGTTTTCATCGCTGAAAATTTTATTTTTCATAATGTCGAGTAACGAGACCGTGAACTGTTGAAAGCACTTCGTTTTTCGTAATAAATCCAATTTGTATACATACAGTTGTTTCCTTATTACGAAATAATGGCGTCATTTACAGTGGATTCCAGAAATAAATTAAGGAACAATCGGGGGTGGATTTTCAATAGAATGAACCAGCATCTGCTGGGTAATATATTCTGGTTTATTTTAGCTGTAGCAGCTTTAAAACAGACGCTTTTCCTTCCGCCAAATTTCATCCACGATTTATTTTCCAACACGTTTTTAAATTCAAATCAAACTAATCAAAAATAATTTAATCTTAGAAATCAGACTATTTTACAAACACAATTAAAAGATAAAATCAAGTTTTAGTGGGCTTGTAATCAATCAGCCTTTTAGCTAGAGAAATGAAATAACTAAAAGCGTTTAAAGTCGATTCTTACTTCGGTCACCAAAATAAATTTAATTTTAGTTACTTTTTATTAAAAAATTACAATTAATATAAATAAATTAACATAACTTATGCGTTAAAACAACTGTTGTACCACATAACCTATACCATAAAATAAGCGGTTCTATTAAACCATAAGTTATCGCTTATTCTAAGCCAATTGGGCCGAAATGATACTATATCGAATACCTTGCCTCTTTGTGCAAGGCTTTTCTGACATATAAAACTAAAATCAATTCATTTTAAATTTAATTAGTAAATTATTATTTGAAAAAAACTGTATTGACATCAAGTGTCATCCCGTACAAACTTGAAAAATGTATATTAAATTAAATGGGTGATTAAAAGTATTTTATTAACGATTGAAAATTTGAACAAGATACATGCGTATAAGGAGATTATAAGCTAATAGAAAGAATAGAAAATAAAAAACTTACTAACCACAATCTAATAATTTTATAATTTACAAGAATTACGTTATGTACAAATGGTAATCATCTTCATAAGTATTTTAATTTTATCAAAAAAATGTAAGAGTCGACATGTTTTACCGAATCTTCTTTAATAGTAATAAAACTAAATTAACAAACCCCCGAAAAGAGAGAGTATTGAAGATATATAAACATAAATGGGTTGGTTTTGAGTTTAAATATTGCATACGGAAAACTCAGTTATTTAGAAATAGAAGTCTATAAGTCGCATTTAAAACTATCGGTTGAGATTGATAATAATGAATGGGAAGAGTTTGGTAAGAAAGTTTACAAGGTTAACAAAAAACAGATACGAACAAAAAATGCCTACTTGAAATAAGACAAGTATTAGATCAAGTTGTTATTGATAATAACGAAGAACATTTGGTGGAAATGAATCCTCATTGGCTTTTGAAAAGGAATAATAGGATATTCTAAAAACAAGGTTTAAAATCTACTTCACCACATTCTAAAAAAAAATTGGTAAATATGGTAGCTAATATTAAAATATAATTAATAATTTTAAATACAATTAAATAATTTTATAATAATGCTTGTAAAATAAAACTAGACACAAATATTTATAAATATTAACTAGATTAACGGAATGTAATAAGTCTACAAAAGAGTACTTCTGAAGGTAACCATGTAAAGGAAATGGGCATAAAGTTATGTTAGTGAAATACAAAATTTTTAAATTGGGGTTAGTGGATTTTGTTATTAGTCCACAGTGCTCAAGATTAATAATTAGTCTTTTGTTATTACTAATTTCTAACGATTATTAAGAGTAAACTTGGGAACGGAGATAAACGAAAAAGAATTGTTAAAGTAAATTACCACTTGGGTCAACAGAGAAAATTTTTATTTTAATTACTTTTTATTAAATAATTACAATTAATATAAATATGTATATACATATGACTGAATCACAATATTAAGCGGCAAAATAGAAAACGAAATTAATTGATAAAATTAATTAAATAAATTTAAATAATGAACTATTATTTTTAAAGAAACTATAATAACAAGTCTCGTCCGCTACAAGCTTAGAAAAATGTATTTGAACATGAGTGGATAAATTGTAATTTTTAACAAGATATATATATATATATATATATATATATATATATATATATATATATATATATATATATATATATATATATATAGAAGAGTGTAAACTATTAGTAGGAATTAAAAAAATCGATACAAAAAAAAATCAAAGAAGGTGTTTTTGTCATTTATTAAGAATTGTCACAATATAACAACAGAATTATTTTAAAATGAGCAAATCGTTTATTTTATTCTTTCAAATTAGTTTATAACTTTAATGGATTTTAAAAACGAATAACGTCGGATTCGAAATACGAATCTAATTTAGTTGATTTAAATGTGATTTAGAGAGGATTCGGCTCTAAAATGAGAGATAAATAAATGCACCTCTGAGATTTTCTGGTATTCTCTGATGCCCAGTCTGGAGCAGTAATTTCAAATAAAATAATCCTCAACGTCTTCCATAATAACGAAATGTAACCCTCGCTTTCACGAAATATTATCGAAGTAGGATATAATTCCTTTATGCACATTTCGCTAACACAGCTATTATCATCAAAAGGTTACAACTATACTGAACTGAGAATGAGTGAATATTTAAATGTCAACACCCCCCACTCCTGCAGACAACAAAACCGGTTTAGACCAGTTCGGCGTCTTGACTAATTGTAACCTTCTGATGTAACAGTGTGCATAACGATATTTATGCTAATTTACATTTCTTTTATGTAACAATTTTGTTTATTTTTGTATTCACTCTTCAGTGCTCACAATTTTTTTTTCATTAAAACAAAATTTTTAGATAACTTAAAAGAAAACCGATTTATTCTTATTTAATAATTCAATTTTGAAATAAAACCATTACTTACTGATATATCTTAGCAAACACGTTTCGCACTTGGCCAGTGCAATATTCAATGTAGTGAGTCACGGATAAAACTGTTGCTAAAGTTTGTTGTGTTATTTTGAATCCGTGAGAATTGGGATTCTGTGACGTGTTGTTTGTTTTGACGGTAGTTTTACACTTTACGTGTTGTGAGTGTGTTTTATCGTTTATGTGATGTCGGTTTATCATAAAAGACTTGGAAAAACAGTTCGTGACGCACTATTCCAATACACTGACAATGCACTGACCAGGTGCGAAACGCGTCTGCTGAGAAATGTCAGTAGGCCTAAGTAGTGTTCTTTTGCCTAATGATATACAATGTTTCAATAGCTAGCAGTACTTCTAGTTTAAAAGTCTTTCGCGTGAAATATATAGAAATTTTGTTCACTTTCTGCCCATCGTTTTTCATATTTGGCTCCATAATCTGAACCAGGGGTTATTAACCTATTTTTATTATTATTGAACAAATACTGATTTGATACGTGAGTCAAGGAAATTTGATTTATTAAAAATTCGGTTACGTTTCGATTATTAAATTGCCGTCTTCATTCAGGCCTGATCTCCTCCTTTATACTATTTTCAAAGCTGTTAGAACCAGAAGACAACTTCATTTCTACATTTTTAATACGTTCACTTGTAAAACGTTTGTATAACTGTCAGACAGTTAGATAGACTGTTTTTTTTTTTTTTTGGACAGTTCGACAAACCTTCTACCATTGAACTTATTAAAAATCAAGTAGTTGTGTTCTGGTTCTATAATAGCTTTGAAAATAGTACAAAGGAGGAGATTGGGCCTGAATGAGGACGACAATTTAGTCGTCGAAACGTAGTCGAATTTTTAATAAACCAAGATTTATTGACTCACGTAACGACCGAGTTTTTGTTCAACAAAACGTTTTGTCAGTGTACACCTCATCATATTTTTATTAGTTTTTAAATTTTAATCAAGCTTATCTATCTTACACGATATTTCTGTAGTTAAAAGTGAAAGAAGCAACGTCTTTTGCAACTATTATTTCGAAGGGTACGTTATTTTTAAATTAAAAGTTATATGACAATGGCGTATGTCAGTTCATTTTACGTTTATGCTATTTGGAAAAAAAACAAAAGCATATTTTGTAAAACAGTGAAACATTATTAATATTTAAACTACGACATTTTAAGTGTACTTCTTACTAACAGTATATAATTTATGAGCAAATATGCCGAGATGTTGCCTCATTGTAATGGTTTTGGTTTAGAAATCCCGAACCCAAAATATTTTCTCCAATATTTGAGGGCTTTTAGAAGTACAGATCTAATCTATCAATATCCCAGACTTCAACACAATTTCCGGAGTTTCAACCCTTTTCAGGTAACCATATTGGTGTGTTTTAAAATTCTTCTGGCTCAAAATCTTACCCCACTTAATATCCTTTAGCAACAACACAATTCTGCTGGAGGCGTTTTAGAGGAATCTTAGTCGTTTTTTATGGAAGAATTTTAGAATTGCGTGTATGTTGATATGTTGTTTTTAATTTAAAATTGTGTCAACCTTTCGTAAGTCACTTTACGCAGAACTACCTTTGGGTTTCGTCATTTAAATCGTGGCAACCAATCAGAACTCTGTTCTTGTTTTTCGTCTTTGTCTACCTGTAAGAAATTTTCTTGACATCCTGCAGCTTTGCACTGTTCCATATCCCGAAATTGCTGGTTTTATTCAATACCTACTAAGAAATAAATCTAATGTGATATTACTATTCAGTCGCTGTATTCCAGTACGCCATAAGATGTCTGGGACCTTATCTGCTTTACAGTTTCTCTTATGGCGAATATTACGGCTACTTTTAGTTTAAACAAAAAAGCTAAAACTGTCTTGGAGATACAATTTTTCAAGACATACAAATTTATTAAGTGATAGTGCCAAAATATATTTGAATTATTAAAACAATATAAAATTAAAATAAAGCACGTAAATGTGTCGTATTCGAGTAGCTGTTCACTCGTTAGCTGGCGTGCGATCGATCGATAGGAAACCTGTACTAGCCCTATCAAAAAACACTGGTTTTTGTAGTGCGTGTTGCATCAAATGAAATCGAAAGTAATACAGGCGTTGCGGTCATTTAGAAAACTGATATAAGTAAATGTATTCAAAACTTTATGTAAATGATGCGGTTATTATGAGAAATAAAATAAAATAATATTTATAGCGGCCTTTCGGTCTTGTCAAATCTATATTTGTGTAATTTAAATACTATTCATCATATTATAATGTCTGTGTAACGATCTTTTACCAAAAGATACGACATTTGTCGAAATCTGTCAAACCGTTTCGCTATAGTTACTGTATGCGCCAAAATAAACTGTTGTAAGATTTTATTTTATTTACATAGTTTTACAGACATACAAGTAAAAAGAGGGTAAATCTAACAGCCCCTGTATTACCTCCGTTTGATTTGAGTCAACATACACCGTTCTTGAAGGTTTTGCGTCATTGAAACTACAGCTGATTCTACTACTATTTATTTTGTCGTAATAGGTATTTATTTTTAAATCAATTTTTGGGCTAATACGATAATTTTAGTACCATTTTGGCAATATTCAAACCTCTTAATCACACTCTTAGAAATCAACTAAATGCCATTTATGTAGACTTTTTTAAACATTTTAATAGCTTCATGCCACTTACTTTAGTTTCGAATTGTTTAATCACTTTAATCCAAATTTCGAATTGCAGTAGGAATGAATTATTTTTATAATTACCGATTGTCGTTTGCATGATGCTACTTTTACTATCGCAAAACAAATTCTCCTGGTTTTATTTGCTTTCTAAAGATTTAATTACAGAAAAAGGGAGGATAGATTTCCTGAGGGAGTCCTGTGTCGATCAATAGAGAGGCAAGACGTTTGTGTCCTGGTTGTTCTTATTTTAAATACGTTCCTCTCTTTATTGTAATTATTATTTTTAACCTAAATTTAAATAGAAACCTCAGTTGATATTAAAGAGCATAAGTAGATAATATTACATATCTTATTAATAATAATAAAAATATCCGAGCCTCCTCTAAACAAATTTTAAGACATAAAAGGAACACATTGTACAACTTTAAAAACTAAATTTAAAAGCAAAACCCAACAATGAAAATTTACAGAAATAAAAGTAATAAAAAAAATATAAAACAATAGTTATAGGTTAAAAACATCGTTTATATTCTCTTAAAAATTTGTGTTAATTTTATATTATAATATAAGTTATAAAATGTCATGTTTTTTAGACAACTATTCACTGATTGATCACGCAATCCGTAAAAATGAAAAACGCAATATTATGTGAAAACACTTTATTGCAATTAGATAGTAGAGCTTTTGTTCTGAATACTTTTAATTGTTGTATTTGGAAACAAATTAAATTTTTCTAAAATTGCTTTAATGGACATAATAGTAATATTATTTATGGTTTGACGAAATTTCCAGGTGTAAATTCGAATTAAACGCTTGTCGGTCACAGACCACAATAAAGGGTAAATTAAGTTGGATCTCTCTGTCCCTGCGTATCTCCTCACTATATTATATTATTGTTTAAACAATCATCATAATATTGGTAATAATATTTATTTTATATATAGTTTATGAATAATTACGATAAATATAGTATGTAGGATAAAAGTGGAATTTATAAAATAAAATTATACGATTGCCATAAATAGTACATAGGAAAAAAGAAGAAAAAATAATAGAGCAGGTACAATGAGATCTTAATGCATATATGAAGCTACAAACATTAAACACAAGCAAACCACATACACATATATCAAATTTGGTCATACATACAATTTCTAAAAAACAAATTTCTCATATTTAACAATATGACCTTAATAGGAAGATGAATAAAGGAATAAAAGCGATTAAATGAGAAATTGTACAAACCTATAAATATTATAACAGAAATGAAGTAGGTAATTCAAGAACACAAATTAAAAGAAAAAGTGATATATTATGTGAATTTATAGAAGAGGTAAAGAAGATGTAAAAATGGCAAATAAATGTGAATACAACAATTATATGACAACCATATGTTTTCAGCTTGGATTGAGTTTTTAGTGTTTTGAAAACTGGAAATATTATCTTGCGAAAACGGTACACTATATTTTATGTAAATATTGTTTCTTGATTTCCATTTATTACATTCGTAATATATATATATATATATATATATATATATATATATATATATATATATTAATTACTTTAACAATAGTTTATGACTATCCGAACTTTAAATTTTGTAAATTTGTGTAAACTTACTGAGGCAGAACGTTTTCGATCGCTATGTGCCGATCTTCATCAGTGTCTTCTGCTTGGAGATGTTGGGTCAAGCGGTAACGGTTTAAAGGCAGGTTTTCGATAGTATCTAAGCGTATATGTGATTTATATTGTGTTTGTTTATTTAATATGTTTGTACTTTGTGTTTTTGGGTCTGTAAATTTCATATTGTTCTAGTGTGTTGAGAAGTGGTCCTTTTTTGTTGATGTGTAGGATTTCTAGGTTATGATATGTATATTTGTGTCCTGTTTCTTTTATGTGATTGTAAAATACTGAGTTGGTGTTCTGTTTGTGCTCTTTGACTCTTTGTTTAAAGCTGCGACCTGTTTGTCCAATATAGAATTTGTTACATTTGTAGCAGTTTAGTTTGTATACGCCTGATGCTTGTAGTTTAATTTGTTGTTGGTATCGTGATGTATTTTATATTGTAACAAGTTATTAGTTTTGTATGCTATTTTGTATCCTTTTTTTTAAATATGTGAGCGATGTTATTCGTTGTTTTGATTATATATGGTAATGTGATGTATTTGTTTTCCCTGTCTGTAGTGTTAATTTTAGGGTTTTTTTTTGTATTTTGTACTATGGTTTGTCTATTACTGGGTGTTGTAACCATTCGTGAATGCTAAATATTTAATGTTGTCTAGTTCTTTGTTTATGTTTTCTGTGGTCATTGGAACTACTTTAAGTCTATGAAGCATGGATCTAAAGGCAGGTGTTATGGATAAGTGTATCTGTAGTTATGGCTTTCTTTAAATGTTGAAGCTGTGTTTTTGTGTGTGGCATTTTGTTATGGTTAGGTCGAGGAAGTTTAGGGATCGGTTTGTTTCAATCTCTGAAGTGAACTGGAGTTTTGGATGTATTTTGTTAGTGTAGGGGAGGCGTTTTTCGCATTGACGGAAATTGCCTCTGTATAGTTTTATGATATCATCGACGTATCATTGCCATTAAATGATTTTGTGTGGTAGGAAAATTTCGCTTAGGACACTACTGCTCCCATGGGTAGGCCATCTGGTTGTGAATAGAAGTTTGAGTTGTGGGTGAAATAGTTTTGTTTTTTGATGGTTTAGAGGATGTTTATTATTTAGGTAACGTGGGTTTTTGCTATGTTGTTCTGTATTAATTGAGCTTCTAGGATGTTGAGAGTTTCTGATACTGGTATGTTGGTGTACGTATTTGTTATGTTGAGTGATAGTAGTGTTGAATTGTGTGATATGTTCATGTCTTTTATTTTATTTCTGAAGTTCGTTCCGTTTTTATTTGTGTTTTTGTGTTCAAGTTAATAGATTGTCTAATTATTTTGTTCATGTATTTTGCTAGTTTATGTGCGGAGGGTATTTTGGTAGTTGATGATGGCTCGGATGGAAACATCAGGTTTGTGAATTTTAGGGAGAGCGCGGAGGGTAGGTGATTTAGGGTGAATTTGTTTTAGGTGGTAATTTTTGTTTTTGCTGATAATATATTTGGATGTAACAATTAAGGTTTTGATGACTCTGTGATATTTCTCATTTGGGTCTGTATGTAGTTGTACTATATTATTATTTATTATTTAATCATTGATTTTGTCATTTAGGTTGTTTGTATTAATTATTACTGTGGTGGTGCCTTTGTCTGCTTTGGTGGTGTGATGTAGTTTAGTTGAGCTACTTGTTTTATGTTTGCAGCGATTTTAATTTCATTGTTCACGTTTTTATTGGTTATGTTTCTGTGTTTGGTAAGGTTTTTGTGCCATGTCGAAGTGAGTCTTGGTCTATGTTGTCAGTATTTTGTATGGCTGTTTCATTTTGAAGCATAATGTTTGTTTGTTATGTTATTTGATTTATAATTTAGGTTGTATTTTAGGCCTTTGTTTATTAAATTCCTTTTCGTGTTGTGTGAATTTGGCATTAGTGAGGTTAAATGTACGGAGGTAGAATTTTTGTGTAAGTTGAAATATGTTGTGTTTTTTTGTTTTACATAATAGTTGATTAATCTTTTTCTTGTGTTTATTTGTAATATTTATTATTTCATTTATTGCCCAATTATTACCAATTATTGTTACCATTTGTAGTGTGAGTTCGTGTCCGATTGTGTTGGCGAGGTTTTAGTGAGATTGGTATAACGTATAATTTAGAAAGTTTTAATTTTTTTAAAAGGTTTTATTGCTTTGTTGAACGTAAATTTTTCCGCTTTTTGTTTAGTGATTGTAGCTGCTTTAGTGTTATTGTTAATGTTTATTTTCGAGTATGTGGGTGTTATGATATATATTAGGCATTGTTTATTTAATTGTATGTGGGCGTGTATTTTCCTAACCTTTAGAACCGTCTTCTTGTACTCGTGAAATGCAGCCTGTCTTGCTGTATTCTTGTGAGCTTTAATAACCGATATAAATATAGATATCTTACTTTTTTAGTAAAACGCACTTCTATTTTATCCTCTGTGTAGCAGTCGTCTCGCGGTCCCCAGGACTGCTTCAAGCATTCAGAGTCTATAGATCATTAGATCATTACAACCTTCTCCAAAATAAAATCCCTGTTTCCAATTAGTTATTCTTTAGCAAATGGAAATGAATTATAAAAAACTGGAAAAAAATTAAAAATTTGGGAATATCGCTATAAAAGCACATGTTACATGCACTTTGTTACGCAGACGTTTAAGTCAGTATGGCGCAAGATTATGACGACTTAGAGTATGACAAGAACGTTAATCGAAGAAGTACAAGATTAAGGTTAGAGATCCATTTCAGTAAAGCAGAGTACACGTGAGTAGGTGGTGAAAAACAAGACTGAATTCTTCAATATGGAACTCAAATTAAAAAATGTTCAGACTCTGATTTAGGTCAAACAAATAAAAATAGATGTCACACTTGGTAAATCAATATTAGATAGAAATATACAAGGACGAATAGCCATTCCCACTCACTTTAAATAGCAAACTGTGGGATAAGGATATCTCAAAAGAAAATAAAAAAGTGAATATATAACACCATTATTATAAGTATTGTAACGTATGAAAGTGAAGTATGGCAATATAAAGGTCGATAGAAAAAAATAATTATTGCGACGGAGATGGAATTTTGGCGCTGATCTGCAAGAAATTCAAAGCCAGAAAGTGTACCAAACATTGGAATAAAAGAAATTATGCCCCACGCGTAATAACGGAGGAGTTAAGAGCTAAGCAGTTAATGTGGTACGATCATGTACAGCGGATGGGTGAAGAGCGCCTGTTAAAGCAGATATTTAGATGGAAACCTCAGGGAAAAGGGAAACGTGGTCCAAGAAGGAGCTGGATAGAAGGTATTCACAACGAGATGGTGAGAGGCCTGGAACAGGAGAAGTAGTTGAACAGGAAAAATTGACTTTGTGGTCGGGAGATGTCGATGTAAATAAAAACAAAAGATCCGAGCCTTATATACGATATATATATATATATATATATATATATATATATATATATATATATATTTAAATATATATTTGTATATTCTTTACCACACTTTAGTCTATAGTAAAATATTTTAACAATATATAGATGTATTCGGGTTTCTACTGATATATCAACTGACTTATTAATTATCCAAAATGTTCTCTCATAACAAAACAAAATTTAAAATTTCAAAACAGTTAAATCTGTGTGTTAACATTGATTATAATAATATATACAGAAAATATGTAGCAGTCCCCAAGATCCGATACGTAATATCAGTTTCAAAATAATTATATTTTACTAAAATAAAGTTAAATATTATAAAAATATGTCATTTACTATATTTAAAAATCTTCATTATAGTTTTAAAATTAATTTTAGTCATTTTGGAAAACTTCCTCAAAATTAAAGTTTTATTTAAGAAAGAGGACTGAAGTTTGTAAAGTAAGGACACAAGTCCTTAAGCAATGGCTTCCTTCCGTAACAGCGCCTTATAACTAAACCGTGCTTGGTAGAAATATCACGTCCAGTAGTGTCTTGGAATCCACTGCGGAAAAGGTCTCAGCTTCTTCATGCATAATTAGTTGAGATTTGTTAAAGTAAATGTTTATAAGCTGATTGCCTTTAGTTCGTTAATTATTATCGTTAAACCCTTTCAGTTCGATGAATCTGTTATTACTTAGTTTGTTGTTATACGGATTTCGATATTCTTTAAAAGTCCATATTTCAAAATACGTAAAAGTAGAAATTATTGAATATTTTAAAAATCTCTATCGTTCCGCTCACACGACAAAAAACACACACACACACACACACACACACACACACACACACACACACACACACACACACACACACACACACACATACATACACACACACACACACACACACACACACACATACACACACACACACACACACACACACACACACACACACACACACACACACACACACACACACACACACATACACACACACACACACACACACACACACACACACACACACACACACACACATACATACACACACACACACACACACACACACACACACACACACACACACACACACACATACACACACACACACATACATACACAAAATATATTTATACATATAACCTATTGGGGTTAACAGTATTGTTTACAATGAGGAAACTGGATTGCTGAAAAAGATTATTGGTTTCATAAAAATGTGGCGCGCAGGCACGAACAATATTACAGGAAATACCTCGTCCACCCTTCGGACAAATGAATGTATTTGCCGAACAATTGGTTTTCAGTGTCGCAGAGAATTCCTGAATTAGTGTTTTCAGATGCTTTGAAATTTTACTTTGATACTGGCAATATTTATACTTGTTTTGTATAGAAATGTTATGTGACAGAGATATGAATGGACTCGGAACAATTACTGACAAATTGTCCTCAAAGGGAAAACGTTAAGTGCCTGTACTGAGGCTTCCTACTTACTAAGCGACTATTATAGGTACCCGGCCTTGGCCTTCAAACCAAACTTGTTTTCCACACTAAGCCGCAACGAGGATATTACCTCAGACTTCAAACGTGTAGTCTATTGTATTTCTTGGTAAGTATTAACTTGCATTACTTTTTTATGAGTATTGTAAAACATTAATCGTTTTATTAATAGTTATGAGTTTTGTAAAATGAAGTTTACTAAGGTGACGGAATAACTCTCATATAATATAAAACCGAAGTCTATATTTTATAAACCAAAACTAGACAATAATGTAGTCGTAGCTTCCAAAACCATAACAATCAAAAGCATAGCTTCCAAAACTCCTAAGAAAAACAATGGGTCCAAACGTATGTAATAGGTTTATATAGAAAATCAAAATTTTACTAATTGAAATGTCGATTTAATAAATTCGAATAAACTTTGTTCGGAAAATTGTCACATGATTTGTAACTCCAACATTGCTTTTGATAAAAATTAATAATTAGTAATAAAGACCAACTCAAGATTAATATTTTGTTTTCCACCACGGGTTTCGATTACTGGCCATCATCATGAGTGTAACAGCACAAATCAGTTTTATCATAGTTTAAAATATCTATAGCTATACTTACTTACTTACTTACTCTCTCTCTCAGACATACACACACACACACACACACACACATATATATATATATATATATATATATATATATATATATATATATATCGTATTTTTTTAAACCTTATCCTTATTTAGTTAAATATTTAACATATCTCGAACGCAATAATTGTCTTATCGTTACTATTTGTCATAAATCACCAAAACACCAAACAAAATTAAGATAATAATGAAAACTCTAATTTAAGCTTTTCTGACCATTTGACACGCGAGACCTTTCAACATGATATTATAAAGAAAATGATAATATCATCTAAATTATTACAAATATTTTGTGTAATATGCCACCTTAATTTACGTTTAATTGTTTATTATAACTTGAATGTAAATACGTAGGTTTAGTTAGATGTTTGATAGAGGCTTGCCTCGATTTGGCGATAAGCCTAGTCCGTAAATCGACGCGTGAATAAAAGCACTGTAAATAAACTCAGTTTGCCCTTAACAAAACACGATAAAGTTCAATTGACTTTACACCTTAGGGAAAAGGGAATTGCACAGGTTTCTCTTTTATCCCTTAGATTCATTTTACTATTTAGATTGATACTGGAATTAGGTGCTACTTGCAGCGCAATAATGAATGTATTTATATTTATTATATATTTGTATTTATTTATGTTTCTACACCTTACCATACAAATATTGAAGAGGTAATCTAGTCTCTTCAGTTTCAACCGGGAGAAATGATACAGTTTCTTTAATCTTGAAACTACATGGATTCCCTTAGAAATTAGCATGGCCTAAATGTTTAGTCCTCTTTGGTAGTCTTCCAAAACCTTTTGTTTGGCGGTCTTTTGAAACTTTGAGCAACCCGTGTCTTTCATCTTTCGTAATAAATATTGGTTGGCTCATTTTCTTTGAAATAATTTTAAAGTAAAATTTTTTTAATCAATAGAAGGCTAGTAAATTATATGGCATTTTTTATAAAGAACCCAACAAAAGCTTTTAATGTTTTTTTATATATATTTTGTTAGATATTTCTATATATTATAATGCCAAACTACATAAAGTTAAATTTGAAAAATAAATTATGTAATATCTAACTATAGCAACTAAGTAAACCATTATTTTTCAATTGATACTGGTGGTTCACACTCTTTAAAGTGATTACCGCGTTAAAGATAGATAAGAATCTGCCAAAACGTCGGAACAGGGATTTTATGCCCTACAAAATGAACTCCAGGTAATAACTATTCATCCTATCCGTGAAGGTATATATATATATATATATATATATATATATATATATATATATATATATATATAGTTGTTAGTTCTAGTAGAGCTTAAAGCTAATATAGGAATTTTTGGACTAGATAGGAGACTGACAGACTTACCTAGTGGCAATAGTCCACAACTGCAATCTCTTGCAAATAAATAAATAGATACATATAAAATTATCACACTATTGAAATATTTCGATCACACAATGATCTTTATCAATCAAAAAGATTTAGTTTTTTTTCTTTTTTGATTGATAAAGATCATTGTTTGATCGAAATATTTCAATAGTGTGATATGTTTTTATATGTGTCTATTTATTTATTTCCAAAAGATTGCTGTTTTAGACTATTACCATTAGGTAGCCTGTCAATTTCCTATCTAGTCTAAAACTTACTATATATATATATATATATATATCAATATGTATTCTTGTGTATTAATAAAGAACTAAGTCAAAATACAAATACAAGAATTATAATTGAATTTACAATTCAAAACTTTTCGTTGGCTAACAGTACCAACATCATCAGGAATTAAAACAATATTTACAATTTTAATTGTTTAATATTCCTGATGATGTTGGGACTGTTAGCCAACGAAAAGCTTTGAATTGTAAATTCAATTATAATTCTTGTATTTGTATTTTGACTTAGTTATATATATATATATATATATATATATATATATATATATATATATATATATATATTGTATTTATATTGTGGTAATTTTCAATAGTTATTAAAATCATTTTTATTTATCCACTCGAGTATATTTTGTATACTTATAGTGGTTATCACCTAATGTTAATACAGTTTTTATCAAATAAAATACCATTAATTCAAATCCATTAATAAATTTTAGTAATTAAATTCGTTTTCTATTTCGCCACCTAATGGTGTGGTTCTGCCATGTGTATATACATATTTAAATTAATTGTAATCGTTTATTTAAAAGTAAGTAAAATAAAATTTGCTCTGTTGACTCAAATAGGAACTGACCAAAAGTATTTTTTATATTACTTGTTTATTATTACTATCTAATTGTACACCTATTATTTATTTAAAATCATAATATTAATGTTTTTCACTAAAGAAAGTAAGAGATTTAAACATAACCTAATTTACATAAATTGTAAAACACTTGTATGGAATGATGTCATACAGGTTAGGTTTACTCTAGAAGCATAGCGCATAACGGATCCTACGGTGACAAGGAGCAGTGCCTTATGCGGATAAAACACGTTCCTAATGTTGCAGTAGTAGCTGAATTTTCTATTCCTTTAAATAAATACTCCCGTTTCAACTTGAGAAAAAAGGCGGTTCAAGTTCATTACTTGCAATGACAATATTCATATAACTGTAAATCAATAAGATTTTCAGTTATTATATTTGTAAATAATAAATTATAGTAAAAATTATTTCTGAAGATGTTTTAAATACCAGTAAGTGTAACTTTTATCATGGTGTATTCATCCGTACTTAGTTCTAGTCAGAATGAAAATTTATTAAAAACATATAGGGGTTTTTAATATTATAATAATAACTGTGAGAGTGATTTACAGTAACTGGTAACGCAATTCCTCTTCTTCCTTCAGGCTTCCAACTTCCTGATTAGCTGATAGAAATAACGCTATTGTGTTGTATAGCATAAGATACCAATACGTAATCGCCCAACTCCCCAGTATATTTCGTGGTACTATTGTGTTCTTATAGCATGAGATACCAATACGTAATCGCCCAACTCCGCAGTATATTTCGTGGTACTATTGTGTTCTTATAGCATGAGATACCAATACGTAATCGCCCAACTCCCCAGTATATTTCGTGGTACTATTGTGTTCTTATAGCATGAGATACCAATACGTAATCGCCCAACTCCCAGTATATTTCGTGGTACTATTGTGTTCTTAAAGCATGAGATACCAATACGTAATCGCCCAACTCTCCAGTATATTTCGTGGTACTATTGTGTTCTTATAGCATGAGATACCACTACGTAATCGCCCAACTCCCAGTATATTTCGTCGTACTATTGTGTTCTTATAGCATGAGATACCACTACGTAATCGCCCAACTCCCAGTATATTTCGTCGTACTATTGTGTTCTTATAGCATGAGATACCAATACGTAATCGCCCACCTCCCCAGTATATTTCGTGGTACTATTGTGTTCTTAAAGCATGAGATACCAATACGTAATCGCCCAACTCCCCAGTATATTTCGTGGTACTATTGTGTTCTTATAGCATGAGATACCAATACGTAATCACCCAACTCCCCAGTATATTTCGTGGTACTATTGTGTTCTTATAGCATGAGATACCAATACGTAATCACCCAACTCCCCAGTATATTTCGTGGTACTAATGTGTTCTTAAAGCATGAGATACCAATACGTAATCGCCCAACTCCCCAGTATATTTCGTGGTATTATTGTGTTCCAGGGAATAACGCTATCCACTATTAGGTCGGATTACTGGAGCAGAACAATAGATCGCCCACATAATATGTCATTCTTAAATGTTTAATTTAACTTATATGGTAATCTACATCCGAAAACCTTTCAGAACGATATAAAACCACGAATTCTTTAAATCTGATGCAGAATAGTTTTAAAGGTCTGAAAGTGTCGGATTGTATGTCCTAAGGGAGTGTGACTGATGAGTACAACCCGCGCAAAATTCTATATTTGTGAAACTAGAGTGAACGTTCTAGATACCGAATATTATTTTTTTATTTAATTAAAATCTATTAAATTTGAAAAAAAATTTTTTAGAAATGAATTTGATTAAATATTACTGAACGTTTAATAATACTGCATTACGTCTGATCTCTTTCTATAACGGTAAAATATATCCGGAAAACATTTTAAATTTTCTATGGTTTTGGGTGTAAAGTTATTGTTTACATAATCGTCTAATTCATGTTACATTCTTTTTTTATGTTCATTACCTTAGCATTTGGATTGTGTTTAAAGAACATTTGAAGGAGAAAGAGAGATAGTGAACAAGAAAAATGTTGACAAAGAGTATCTGCTTCTGGCAACTCTAATCCTTTTTCTAATGAACACATATTATTTTCCTTATAAGGGGAATATACAGTCTAGCATGTGCAACCTCTAACCCTACAAATCCAGCTTTTAACTCTGGACTTCCGCTCAGCTAGCATCACGCCCGACACAGAGTGGCTTGCTAATACGACCTGAGGCATTAGTATGTAAGAGTCATACGGGCTTGCTATAAGGCTTGGACTGATGACCGACCCGCCTTCGGGACGAGACGAGTTCCAACCAAGCACAGCGGTTTCCAGAACTACTTGGGACAGTAGAACCTTCCGAACCTCGGTACGCCACAAGATTAGTTCGGTCCGAGTAGTGCAATCGGCCCTTCAACCACTCCCGGTGGACTTAAGGGCCGGACCATCTACGTTCAACGCTGTGTAAGTTTTAGGATTCCTATTTGATGTCTTGTTTGTGTAAATGAATGTAATGAACCTTGGTATTTATATATAAGGCGTGTAACTCGCTTCACATTCAAGAGAATTGGTTTCTTTTCTTGTAACCTCATTTAAATATTGTTATTGCACATGTTAAAGTGAATCTTTAATAATAGAACATTCGATTAATTCCTTATATGAAGAACAGAGAAAAATAATGGACTAAAAAAATAAGATAACTTGAAGATATATGACCCAAGAACCTACCAGGTTCCTAATATCATCCAGTGTTCTTTTTTAATTCGGGTGTAGGCCCAAAAACCCTTCCAGCCCTCTTGGCAAAAAACCTCTAGCGAGCTACCTCCGTCTCACATGCACATGAGGTTAGTATCCCTACCGCGAGTGAGGATAACGGGATTGATTGCCCATGTACTAAGCTCATAAGCTCGTATCGTCCTCTGGTGATTATGGCTAGTTAGTGCTACTACCAAGCTACCAACTCACAAACTACTTCGTCCTCCCTCACGGCTAATATACTGTGTTTATTTGGAGGAGTATACTCGTTTAGTTTGTTATCTGTGAATTTTTAAAAATTTTGTTTTGTTATGAAACTAATGCCTCTTTTAATACCGTACCTTAAGAATCTTAAGTATTACCGTGAAGTAGTATAAAAAACATGGTTTCTACTGATAACCTCATTATAGAATTAGAAGTAGCCTGTTTGTTTGTAGCGTCCGTCACTTTGTTATGTAAGGGAGCGCCTAATATCGCCCACTCTGGGGTATTTGGAACCTTATTTATTTTCGCATTTTTATAGACGTCACAACGTAAGACAAGGGGAAAGAGAAAATGAAAGAAGCTGTTAGAGTTGTGAAAAAAAAGACATGGGTAATTTAAAAGCTTCGAAAACATTTTGTCCGAGGTAAACTTTAAAGAACTATATTAAAAGTCATTGGAAGAGATTAAAAGCCTAGTTGATGTTCCGTAAGGTGGAAAACAATTTTGTATCGAAAACTTGAAGATGAACTTTTGGAATACTGTTTGATGATGGAGAAAGTCGTATTACGGTCCAATTTCGAGGGATTTAAAGCGAATGTCCTTTCAGCTGGCTATGGGAAACAATACTTCCAAACCTTTTCCTTCTGACATACAAAGGGCCGGCAGAACGTTGCAGCGTCGTGTTTTCAAAAGACAACCTGCCCTAAGTTTTAGGAAACCTCAACAATTATCCTTACAAGAGATTATTACAGTTTTTTAAAGAAAATGTAAACGACTTCTTTACCCTGTTGAAACCTGAGCTCAAAAAGGTAAAATCGTAAGCAGCTAGAGTTATTTTGAAAACAATTATTTTGAAAACAATACAGCTATGAATTATGTAAATTATCACAGTTACATATGTGACTTATAATGTATAATTACTTAATTGTGTAAAATAAGACGCTTTGAACTTTACTTCATCGTATAAATTGACCCCTTTTCTAAGTATATGATATTTGGAACAATCAATTATGTTTATTTAGTTAATTAGAGCTTAGCTAGTGAGAACTATTCAAAACGGTAAAACCAAAATAGTTAACTCAAAATCTCACCAAACGTTAG
>JBAIZL010000004.1:267048763-267056263 GCA_036971475.1 Prosapia bicincta | reverse complement strand
AGTTACAATATAATTTTCTTGTATTACACTAATTACATTAATATTGAATTTTGAATAGGGCCTGACTCGTTATGAAGAATATTATTTTTATTCCTATTAATATACAAAGTTTCTCACGCATCCAATTCACTACACTTACCTACGTTTTTTATTAAGGTTACATCGTTTACTTTAAACTCTTGATTTCCCTCTAAACAATGTTTCCCCATCGCAGATGTTTCTGGTCTGTTCTATTTAACGTGGGGAAAATGTTCTTTAACATTTGGCTAAGCTAAAAGAATACTTGAATATAAACGTAGCTAGCGTAACCTCTAACTGTGTAGTTAAGTCACAATATAATATTTCACCACTTTTCACTAAATGTCTATCAGGGTGATTAGACATGTTGAAAAGTTCATCCAAGTTTCTATTTACCTTATCAAGATTGGGTGAATTGCTGATGTCCTCCTTTTTTTCTTGTACTCACTATCAAACTGAGGGGCGTTCCGTCTCGATTAACCATATACTCAGAGAGCACCTAACCGATTGTTAGGAACTCCGTAGTTTACATTAAGTCATGTCTTAAGTTCAGTTCAACACGGCGAGCATACAGGCTCTCTTATTAGGCAGTATTTGTGGGGAATTCGTAATGGAAAAATAAAAACTCTATTAAACTAAAATTATTTTGTATCGAGTTTGTTGGTTGTAAAGCAACCTTGCTTAAAGCTATAAAGGTATCATACTAGTTTTAATGTGGGCAATTTCTTTATAAGCGTAATAAAAAACTATAGTTAGGAGGTGTTATGATTTAATTATTTTATTGAAGCTCGAGATTAGATTTCGTTTCAGCACAGTGTTGGTAATAATATGCCTCTTGCTTTATATTTCAGTAGGACTAACGTACTCAAGTAGTTTGTTAATATTTTAGTTTAATTTAAATATTTAGCAATCATTTTCCAGAATAGTTGAAATATATGGAAAAATTTTCGCTTCATCACGACAATTACTGCTAGTTACATGGGTCTACATGTATTTATGCGATATTGATGACCAAATATGAGCTAAGATGTAATTTGTATGATTTAGAGTGGGGACGTGTGGAAATGTGGGCAGGACTTGTTAGCCAGTTATCCCTTTGGTTTGACAAGGATATCCATGTAGTTTCTCGTTCTGTAGCCTGAGTGCTAGTCAGTCCCTCTCTATCTTTACCTCTCCGAGAAAGGGGGAACTGGGGTGAAGAGACAGAAGAGTCTTTCCACTCCAGTGGGTAGACCGAGAATTTAAGAGATTTTTGGAAAACCAACTTACCCTTGTAAATCGCTCGCCGAGTCAGTCCTTCAAACTACTTTGACTCAACTACTACGCATTGCCACTCAAACAGTAAAGAAACCTTTTCATTCCATTTCGAAAAAGTGTAGGCCTAACTTAATTATTTATAAAACTATGTGAATCCATTGCTCTTAATCTAACCTTAACCTAACTCACAAACCCCTGCCGTATATCCATTCCTACCTTCTCAAGGGAGCTGCGGCTGGCTCACGGTCCGGCATCTGGGGGTCATAAACCGCTACTGGCTCACAGTCCGTTTCCCTGTGCGGATAGAATACAAAAGCTAAGTTGATTTATAGGACAATAGTATCTGACTGTTTTTTAAGAGGTTTTTACTAAAACTTTGAAATTATTACTTGTGATTTTCAACTTTCTAGGTATTACAAGCTAAAATTCCTAATACAATAATCTTTCTTAAAGTTAGGAATGTTAGAATACATTCAAAGTGTTCTCTTCTGCCTTTCCTAACAAACTATATAAAATTTTGTATTTAAAGTAAATTCCTATTGAGGTCAAGAAAGAAAAATTTTATAATTGTTTGCTCATTTCCAGTTTGATTGTCTATTTTATTAGTTTCATTCATTTTTAACCCTACAGCACTATTTATAATATTTTGTTCTGACCATGGCAACAGGATAAGGCTGTACAATGGAGGTTTCGACGGCAACCAGATGGGGGGGGGGAATTCATATATGTCTTTGAGAAAATCTTTACTTGGTATTGGAAAGTTGGCGCAGTGCCAAAGCGCCCTAGACCTTGAACATAAAGATTCACAGTTCGAATCCGGATAGACCACCAACTTTTTATAATTTAACTAATGAATAAATATTTGAAGCAACTTTATTAACATCAATTTCCATCCTCTTAGGTTTAAAAAAAAATGTATTTGAACTTGATTTGAAAAATAAAAATTGTATTTTATTAACGACTGAAAATTTGTACAAGATATATATCAGGAGAGTGTGAGCTAATAGAAGGAATTTAATAATAATAGCAAAGGTAGAAGAGGACACCCAACTATCGCCAGTTATTTTACAAAGTTTCAGACATACTTATTATTTTATATTTTAATCAATTAAATAAATTCACTACATCAGTTACTTGTAGGTCTGTATTATAGGTAGTTTAATAATCATGTATTTACGATTGTAATAATAGGGGATATATTTGTTGTAAAATAGAGGTTCCTTCTCTATAGACCAAGATGCTACGGTTCAGACACTGAACCGATATGGTAGTAATTTTAATGTCACCTTTGACCTTTCGAGCATTACGGATTCCAACAATGTACATTCGAGTTGTCTACTTACATATTGTCCTATAGAAACTGGATCATTGATTATAAACAAAATGCATAAACAATAGTAATCTTGAATACATATTTCAGTAGATTTTTTGCCTTTCATAACGTTTACATCCTTGTCTACATTGTAATGTCAGGAAAGGCAGATGTAACTCAAACATACAGATACTAGCAGAGTACCCGTCCTTCGTACGGGGTATTCGAATGTTAGTATTGTTCTCATTTCTATTTGTATTTGGGTTGAATTTAATTTACTGAAATTAAATCCCGATAAATACAACAAATATAGCTTACAAACTTGAAGATTATTGTCTTGAAACACCAAGATAAGGAAAAGCTGCTGCTTGTAACATAACATTAGTAAAGTATAACTAACCTTGAATGATGAATAAAAACAAACATTTACTATCACCGCTTTAACTGTGTTTAATGGCTTTTACAGGTGATTACAAACACATTTACTAACACCTAATTAAGCCAAGTATATATTGGGGTATAGATAATTTTTAAGGCCAGTGCGGCGATTCCCAGATAGTATTTCTAAATACAAACAGGTCTATGTGTTGACCAGGTACCATAAGAATGACCATGTAAAATTTCAGCCCAATGTATCCAGTAGTTTTTACGTTATTGAGTAAAACACAACAAACACATACACACAGACAGATATACAGCATTTGAATTTTATACTCCTAACACAAAAGAAGATGAGTATATTAAGAAAAGTAATCGTAAATGTTAAAGAAATAATAGTTTTTCCATTTTATGATCAAAGCAAGATTAGGAAAATAATATTAGCATTTATTTTTTATAAAATTATATTTTCTGCTAAATAATTGAAGATACAAATCAATTTGAAAAAAAATAAGAAAACCTTTTTCTAAAACAGAAATGCATTACCTAAATAACCTTGATGTATGTTTTGATAACATTATCAAAAATGCGAACTTACTTGCGTTTTTCCATTTTATGATCCAAACAATGTTAGGAAAATAACACTAACCTTTTTTTTGTTACACATATATATTTTCTGATAAACAATTAAAAATACAAATAAATGTGAAAAAATTAGGATAACCTATTTAAAAAAAAAATCATTAGTTAATAAACTTTTATGCACGTTTTGATATGTATAGCATCATCAAAGGTGTTAACTTACCTGAAGCTAGTTGTCTACATGCCTAAATTATACGTTATAATACAATAATTAAAATGTTGTAGATGATTAAATATTCAATATTCATCAAGATGAGTATATTTACTCACTGTTGACCAATATTAATTTTGATTATAAATATATACTCTTTTATAACGAGCATCTGAACTCTGTAAGGACCAGACCTGAGGCTCTCACGGACCACTTTTTGTCACGGACCTACCGTTGGGGAACAGACTAGAGTAAATCTAAACGTGAGCTAATTCAAAATGAAATTCTATTTGTAGACAACAAATACCTCTTTGCGTAGATATAGATCAAGCATTAAGTTTGTAAGTAGGAAGTTCGTCTATAACCTGATACGTTTCACTTTATTAGCTATATAATCGTTCCTTCTAAAGTAAGAAATTTTAAACCCGTCTATATATTTCCAATCAATTTGATGGATACACCTAAGCCAGCCCATAAACTTGCACCTTTGAAACGGAAATTTGTTTCTGCTACTGAAATTGATTTCGCCTACGGCTACGGGATGATGTGATTTACCCAGGGCTTCCTGTATAGTTTTAGTTAATTATTTTCTGTTCAATTAATTATGAAATATATTTAAAAACTGTATTATTTGTGTTTGTTTAAAGTAATATGCTTGTGTGATTGGTGGGAGATATTATCCAGAAATTGTATTTTAAGATCACATCTTTCTCAGTTAAGATGCTCTTAGTAAGACATTTGTTCGTTTACACTTAAGACAGAAAATGAAAATACAAAAAAGCAACCTATCCAAGTCTTCGTATTCATTGCAAGTTGCAAATTCATTGTGTCACATATTACCAGCTGACAAAATATATTTGAATATATATATGATAAAAAATATTTCGATTCATATATACAGTAGAACCTCTCTAATTAGTCAGGTTTAGGAATGAGAAAAATTATAAATACACTTCGTTACTCTATTTTCTTAAAAGATATTTTAAAAAACATGTTAAAGTACATTTTAAGAATAACAATTCCAGGGAAAAAATGCAGTATAATAAATCTATATATACCTTAGCTTTTAAAAGAGTCCGCCATTTTTTTTGTACTAAATAATTATTTTTTGATGGCGCCTATTCTACGTGATGGTGCAGACGATGTTTGTTGTTACTGTGAAAAATACGTTGACGAATTACAGATAACGATTAATTAAAGAATGACGAATCAGAGAGGTGTATATATATATATATATATATATATATATATATATATATAAATCGTTGTTCTGAATGACTGACTAAGAATCAACGTAGAGTCGAAGCTATTAAAGGTAGAGACTTGAAATTTTCAGGGTACATTCCGTTCATAACAAAGACGCACATTAAGAGTGGACTTATGAAAACGTCGATTTTAAATGTTGAAAATGGCAAAAAAATTTGCAATATTATACATGATTGCAATCATGTACATAGAATCTCTATATAATTGTATATATTTCCGGTTAAATAATATGCTATTATAACTTTGTATTCCCATTCCATATTCATTATGAATTTTTATTACTTTTTATTTGAAGCCGCCACTGGGCGCTAGTACATTTGTATATATATATATATATATATATATATATATATATATATATATATATACATATAACAACATAGGTTATTCAAATACAAGGATATTTACTAATTTATATTCAATATTGAATATAAATTATTATTTGAATATAAATTAATAAATATTCTTGTATTTAAATAACCTATGTTGTTTTAGATTATTAAACAAGAAAACGTATTATATATATATATATATATATATATATATATATATATATATATATATATAATACGTTTTCTTGTTTAATTATATAAAACAACATAGGTTATTCAAATACAAGAATATTTATGAATTTATATTCAAACCTTTTCGTTGGTAAACAGTACCAGCATCATCAGGAAAGAAAATTACAATAATGTAATTATGTAATTATGTAAATAATGTAATTACAATAATGTAAATATTCTTGTATTTGAATAACCTATGTTGTTATATATAATATAAAATCAAAATTATAATGAATAAATAACTAAGTCAAATAATGCAACCTAAAACAAATAATAAAAATTCTTAACTACTCATCTTCGTTTCTGTTAGGAATATGTCTATATACTTGAGTAGGCTACAGTTTTCTGCTTTCCCTAACATTACATTATTTTCCTCTGTTGACGCGTTTCAGAGGGACTCCATATTCGAAAATTATTAATGTATTATTATTACTACAATATTCCATAATATGAGCCAGGTGCTTACAACTATAAAATTTTACCACACTTCTGTTGTGGTATTGGTTTTCTACTATTTTCCTTATACATGACTTTAATTGGTTTATGCCATCTACTTGCATTATTGTAAATACATAATTACTTACTTGTCTCAATAAATTAATGTGATACAAATGTTTTGCTTGTATGCACATATTATCGAAACCGTTAAAATTACAAGCATTACTGACAGACCGTGTTAATTTTCACGGTTTTCTGGATTCACACCTAACTTGATCATTAATATTATTTTCATTTCGCAATAAATACACTTTAGAAGCGAAAATGTTTTGTTTACTTTATTGTACACTGACAATGAATCGCAATTTCCTAGGCGTATAGTAACAAGAAGTTTTAAAGTTTCTCCTAGACTAATTGCCACAAAACCTAATAAATCCTAATGGAATTGATGTAAGATAACATTGTAAACATACAACATTTAATACAATAAAGGGCCTTGTACATAGCCTACGCCTAGTTCTAAATTTTATTTCTATGTTAATTTAGTTTCGGTTTTAATTTTCAAGAAACCCTTATGAATTTTAATTGGATAATTCGATCCGATTGAAGTGTATTTTAGTTACCGTCCCAATGATTTTTTTATACACTTCAGCATTAAACATTGCTCTACTTTCATAATTAGGTGTGGCTATTTGTAATTCAGATTTTCCTACTTATAAATTAAAATTTTCTTTAGCCCTTAAATCAGGCACACTTATTTCTGATAATTCATTCTCATCGCCATTTGTTTAAATCAATTTGTTCAGAAAAACTTGTTCATATTCCTCTATGGTGTTACTACATAGTTGCCTTTCGATTTTCCGTCTTGATTTATGATTGATTGCCAATTTTAATTACTTTAAATATTTCATTTTATTCAGAAACTTTTTTATAAACTTTGATAATTTACCCTCCAATTGAGTAAATTAATTATTAAACATTTGCATTTTAATTTCAAATGTCTACCTTAGTTCAGCAAGTATCTATTCCAAGGATTAATTTCAAGGTTATCACACATAGTTATTACTTCTTTAAAATTAGTGTAAATAAAGATAATTTTGTTTGACCCAACCATTTTACAGACTTCAGTCAAGAGTCTGCCTGAAATTAGGGATCATTGGCTATTTTACTGTAATCGCTGCAAGGTAGCTCAAACAACTACCGCAGCCATCATTTTCGATGGAAGGTCCATCGCGTGGATATCATCTAATAACTTGGTGTCTGACTCGACAGGTGTCTCTTCTTGTCTCCCCAAAATATCTACCATCTTAAATGAGGACAAGGTCCTACGACCCTTTCTCTCAGGACTCAGTCCTATTCGTTTAAAACCAAATACTTCATCTACCTGTTGCTAGTACTTCTCTTGTCATTTACCCTCCCCGTTATGGTGGACAGTTTGCACTAGGAGGTCTATCCAGTCGAAATCTCAAAAC